>JAGIQG010000002.1:38340124-38574641 GCA_024679065.1 Sphyrna mokarran | reverse complement strand
ATGGTAGACTGATAGAGAAGGTGAAGGCGCATGGGATACAGGGTCGGGTATGTAGATGGGTTGAAAACTGGCTCGGGAGGAGGAGACAGAGGTAGTAGTGGAAGGCTCTTTTTCCGGCTGGAAGCCTGTCACTAGTGGAGTGCCACAAGGCTCAGTACTAGGTCCTCTTCTATTTGTGGTCTACATAAACGACTTGGAAGTAGGGTTAGGTGGTGAGATCAGCAAATTTGCTGATGACACCAAGATGCTTGGATTGGCGGGTACAGAAGAGCAGTGTCAGGCAATACAACAGGACATAGACAGGTTGGTAGATTGGGCAGATAGATGGCAAATGGAATTTAATCCGGAAAAATGCGAGGTGATGCATTTTGGCCAAAAAAATGTAGAAGAGAATTATAGGATAAAAGGTAAAACTATAAGGAGCATAGAGACACAGAGAGACTTGGGGGTGCAGGTTCACAGTCTGAAAGGTGTCTCAAAAGGTGGGAGAGGTGATTAAATGAAGGCCAGTGAGTCTTACTTCTGTTGTGGGCAAAGTATTGGAGAGAATTATTAGGGATAGGATTTATAGTTATTTAGAGGAAATGAATTGATTGGGGATAGTCAGCATGGTTTTGTGAAGGGTAGGTCGTGCCTTACTAACCTCATTGAGTTTTTTGAAAAAGTGACCAAAGAGGTGGATGGGGGTAAGGCGTTTGATGTGGTATATATCGACTTTAGTAAGGCGTTTGATAAGGTGGCCCATGGAAGACTTCTGCAGAAAATGCAGATGTATGGGATAAAGGGTGATTTAGCTAATTGGATTAGGAATGTGGCAGATAGAAGAAGAGGGTGGTGGTCGATGGGAGATATCATCGTGGAGTTCGGTGAAGAGTGGTGTGCCCTCCAGGGGTTGTTTTGGGGACCCTAGCTGTTGTAATTTTTATAAATGATCTGGATTGAGGGTTATTTGAGGGATGGACAGTAAATTGAGATGATACTAAAGTTGTGGTGTGGTAGATAGTGAAAGAGGGGTGTTTTAAGTTTACAGAGTGACTTGGGGACAAGTTGCAGTGATGGGGCGAAGAGGTGGCCAAATGGAGTTTAATGTGGAAAAGTGTGAGGTAATGCGATTTGGCAGGAACAATAAATGCGTAGAGTATAGGGCTAATGGTAGGGCTCTTAATAGTGTTGAGGAACAGAAGGATCTTGGTGTATGTGTCAATAGATCCCTGAAAGTAGGCGTCAAGTGGATAAAGTTGTTAAGAAGGCATATGGAGTCTTAGCTTTTATTGGTAGGGGGATTGAATTTAGGAGCCGCAGCATCATGTTGCAACTGTACAAAACTCTAGTGCGGCCGCACTTGGAGTATTGTGTGCAGTTCTGGTCGCCACATTATAAGAAAGATGTGGAGGCATTGGAGAGGGTACAGAGGAGGTTTACCAGGATGTTGCCTGGTATGGAGGGCAGGTTCCTATGAGGAGGTTGAAGGATTTGAGGTGTTTTCGTTAGAAAGGAGGCGGCTAAGAGGGGATCTATGATAGCATATAAGATGATTAGAGGTTTAGATAGGGTGGACAGTGATAGCCTTTTTCCTAGGATGGAGAAAGCTAGCACGAGGGGACACAGCTTTAAATTAAGGGGTATGAGTTATAGGACGGATATCAGAGGTAGGTTCTTTACTCAAAGAGTGATTAGGGAGTGGAATGCCCTGCCTGCAGCTGTTGTAGATGCGCCAAGTTTGGTGGCGTTTAAGAGGTTAGTTGATAAGTATATGGAAGAGAAGGGAATGGTTTAGTTGGAGGGGCATTGCTTTTTATTTTGGTCGGCACAACATCGAAGGCGAAGGGCCTGTTCTGTGCTGTATTGTCTATGTTCTATGTTCTATGTATAGTATGTTAGCTTTCATAGAAAAGGGTATAGAATACAAGAGTAGGAGTTTGATGTTGCAGTTGTATAGAACTTTGGTTAGGCCTCACTTGGAATACTGCGCCCAGTTCTGGTCGCCGTACTATCGGAAGGATGTGGAGTCCTTGGAGAGAGTGCAGAGGAGGTTTACCAGGATGCTGCCTGGTATGGAAGGACTGTCTTATGAGGAACGATTAGATAGACTGGGGTTGTTTTCCCTTGAAAGACGTCGGCTTAGAGGGGATCTCATAGAGGTGTATAAGATTATAAGGGGTATAGATAGAGTAAATGGAGGTAAACTTTTTCCACCTTTAGAAATGGATAGGACGAGGGGTCATGGCCATAGGGTGAGGGGGGCTATGTATAGGACGAATATTAGAGGGCAGTTTTTCACACAAAGGGTAGTGGGGGTGTGGAATGCACTGCCGAGTAAGGTGGTGGGAGCAGGCACGCTGGGGCTGTTTAAGGGTCTCTTGGACAGCCACATGAGCGGTATGCAGATAGAGGGATATATTAGGACTGTTTAACTACGGCTTTTTTCCACAGGTAATTCAGTCCATACTTTGAGCATGCATTCGGCAGGTGGTGCGGGTACAGCTCTTGGATGTTGATTCATGGGTTGCCTGGTACCTCATGTCGTAAATGAGTGCTTTATGTGGACCATCTGAAGGGCACCATGACAGCTCAGAGACTATTGATGTGGCTGTGCAGACACTTGGAATTGGGCCGGTGTCTGCGGGAGTTTGCGCGTTCTCCCCGTGGTTGCGTGGGTTTTCTCCGGGCACTCCGGTTTCCTCCCACAACCCAAAAATTCGCTCTTAGGCTGATTGGGAAACAAATTGTCCCTATGGTGAAAATTTTCCATATTAGGAATAATATATATATTATTATATACGAATATTAAAATAGGATAATGTATTTGCTACTATATAGTATGATGGCGGCGCGGGCTCGTTGGGCCGAAGGGCCTGTTTCCCGTGCTGTGTTGCTTAAAAAAAAAAATTTTATAACACCAGGTTAAAGTCCAACAGGTTTATTTGATAGGAAAAGCCACTGGCTTTCGCAACGCTGCTCCTTTGTCTGGTGAGTGGGAGTTATATTCACAAACAGGGCATATAAAGACCCAAACTCAATTTACAAAATAATGATTGGAATGTGAGCCTTTATAGGTAATCAAGTCTTAAAGGTACAGATAATGTGAGTGGAGAGAGTGTTATCACAGGTTAAAGAGATGTGTATTGTCTCCAGACAGGGCAGTTAGTGAGATTTTGCAAGTCCAGGAAAGTCATGGGGGTTACATAAACCCAAGATCCAGGTGACCACTTTGAAGTTGTCATAGACATTCGGCCTCTGATCTTCAGGTAAGCGTTCTCCAAGGCTTCACAACACACAACAGCGCAAACTCACTGAGCAGAGACTGATAGCCAAGTTCTGCGCACGTAAGGACGGCCTCAATCAGGATTTTAGGTTCATCTCACACTATCACACTGGCGAGAGAGTCTTGCCTATGAATAGCAACCCCAGAATAAACCTGCCGAGTTCATTAATACTGTGAGAACCAGCAAATCCAGTGATTTTATTTTGACATTGTTGCCCATTGTGGAAGAGTTGGGCATCAGGAAGCAGCGTGGCTTCAGTAAAGCAAATAATGTATGAGTGATTAGCGAAGTAGATGTGTCTCCAGATCAGATATGGTCAATGATTTACAAGTAACAAATCATGATAATCTTTCAACAAAAAATTCAAAGTTGGGCAACAGAACAAAAGCTTCTGAAGCACAGCAGCAAAGACAAAACCAGACCTAATGCCATTCCCAGTCAAACCGATACTGCTGAAAATCCTTTTAAGAGTAATAAATAGCACAGAAAATGGCAAGAGAACAGCTGCTCTGCTCTGTTACACTTCACTTCCTTTAGTGGAAATTGTTGCCAGCAATGCCAATGGTCTCCACTTCCCTTTGGCAAGATCACTGGAGGTTAGAAAATTGACATTGTCTCAATAAGTCATGCAAAAGGGTTTGTAGGACAAGGACTGTGGGCCTGTTTTACTGCTGCAAGCACCATAGAGAACTCAGTTAATGCTGGACTGCAGAAAAGAGACAAGTGATTTTATACATATAGTGACTTTGATAGATTAATTGTCATACAAGATCAGAGGCTGACTGATATTTTCATAATGTTTATGATTTAGGGGGCAGAAGGATCAATACAAAACTCAACTAAAATCAAATAGGTAGTGTTAAGTATTTGTAAGTTGTGAGTGTCTCCAGTGTGTGATAATAATATTAAACATTTTGCCATCCTGGCATCTATCTCTCTTTGCAAGTGCCTCCCAATGTATAGCCGAGAATTGGATGTTCATATTCTATTCAGCGGAATCATTAAATTTATTTCCCATTCCCGATCTCATCCACCTAGAAAATGAGGAAAAAGCAGACATAGCTTAAAAGTGCTCCAGAATGGACATAATATGTGACTGAAATAGCGGAAGAGCAGGCTTTATGGTATAGGGAATGGGACTAATTAGATAGCCCTTTCAAAGGAGCCATCACTGGGATGAGGAGCCAAATGGCCTCCTTCTTTGCTATGAGATTCTATGTCCCCCTTCCAGATGGGCAATACAGCAGCAGAATGGTTAGCACTGTTGCCTCACAGTGCCAGGGACCCAGGTTCAATTCCCGGCTTGGGTTTCTGTCTGAGTGGAGTCTGCACATTTCCCCCCATGTCTGTGTGGGTTTCATTCTCGTACTCTGATTTCCTCCCACATTTCAAAAGACGTGCTCATAAAGGTGCATTGGCTATGTTAAATTTTCCCTCGGTGTAGCCAAACAGATGTTGGAGTGTGACAACTAGGGGATTTTTGAAGTAACTTCATTGCTGTGTTAATGTAAGCCTACTTGTGTCACTAATAAATAAGCTCAACTTTAACATTTCCAATCATGCACTGAGTGCCTTTTGATCCATTACTGCACCCCACCTAACCCTTGCAAAGAAACATAGCAAGGATTGCTAGCTGAGAACACCACAAGGTGAGTCCCTACCAGCTCCTGAATTAATACCATTGGTGGTGGCATGTGACTCATTTATTAGTTAGCATTAAGTGTTTCTATTTAATTGCAGTGCAGGAGGAAAGATAGCGGGCTCCTTATGTAGTACTCTCCTGCATGTTTAAATGCCCTTTTCCACGAAACACATTACAGGGCAAGACACAAGATTCCACCCAAATTCTCATTGTGGTAACAAAGCAGCAGCATTTGACTGAGTTTGGCATCAAGGAGTCCTAATAAAATTGAAAGGCAATGGGAAACTGGATGAAGTCATATCCAGGCCTAACCTGACAGACAGTCAGCCTCTTGCTCCAGTTGGCTGCAACCCGTGGAGGCAAGGAATGTTAACAGATCCTGCCATGTAGTCCATTCTCTCCCTGCTCCCTGTACATATTAGGGCCAAGTCTCTTCTCATTTAATGTCATGAAGATCCTGCAAGAAATAGGCTTTGAGCAAATTCAGTTTGGTTCTCGGAGGGTGTGAGGTTACAATACAAAGGTGGAAGTAAGTCGAGCTGGGTGGCATAACACTGCAGTCTCATGCTGAGGCCACAAATACAGAGGAAATGGTAAAATGGAATGCTTATTAACATGATACACAAGTTTCAAAACGGTCATTTTAAATGCTTCTGAATTTTCAGTCCCTGCTCCCGGGAGGTGAGCTTTCTGAACACAAGTGCAAGTTTCTCTCTTTGTAGTGATTGCAGACACATCGCCTCAGGATTAAGTGCATCCTAGTTAAATGTTCCAGCTCTGAATGATGGCCACATGTCCGATAATCATGCAGAATTTCACTGCAAAGAAAAGAAATCCAAAGATCAATTCACAACTCACTAAATACTGTTTGCACACAGCTACAGGGCAAATACCTCTTCAAAAAAGTAATATTTATTTGTTAGTCACAAGTAAGGCTTACATTAACACTGCAATGAAGTTATTGTGAAATTCCCCTAGTTGCCACACTTCGGTGTCTGTTCGGGTCAATGCACCTAACCAGCATGTTTTTCAGACTATGGGAGGAAACTCACGCAGATATGGGGAGAATGTGCAAACTCCACATGGACAGCGACCAGGAATTGAATCCAAGTCCATGGTGCTGTGAGGCAACAATGTTAACCACTGTGCCACTGCCCCACCCCCATCACATCTAGATCACGCAGAGATTATGTGAGAACATACATGTGCAGGCTAAATGCTTTCTTCCAGTACTGAAGGGCACGGTGCCTGTGCAAATGTTAACTATAGTAGAATTTGTGTGATTACCAGACAATATTTAATGCATTATTTGAGATGGTGGGCGTTGGAAAACATGGATCCACTTAGATTTTTTGCTACATACAAGGCGCAGATTCAACTAAAGCATGACAAATGAAAATGTAAAATTCAGAACTGAAATTGCCTTCAGAATAAGGCTGTTGTGTTTAATGTGTTTAACAGATGATGAGGAATGTGACTGAAGAAAAAAATTCTATGGGGTTTGGAAAAGAAGCAGAGAATTTCTTATCATGTCAGCTATGGTTCTTACCAACTTTTACAGATGCACCATAGAAAGCATTCTTTCCGGTTTATCACAGCTTGGTATGGCTCCTGCTCTGCCCAAGGCCACAAGAAACTACAGAAGGTCGAAAATGTAACCCAATCCTCCCATCCATTGACTCTGTCTACACTTCCAGCTGTCTTGGCATAACTGCCAGCATAATTAAGGACCCCACGCACACCGGGTATACTCTCATCTACTTTCTTCTGTGGGAAAAACATACAAAAGTCTGAGTTTACGTATTAACTGACTCAAGAATGGCTTCTTCCCTGCTGCTGACAGGCTTTTGAATGAACGTACCTCACATTAAGTTGATTTTTCTCTCGCTATGACTGTAACACTACATTCTGCACTCTCGTATGAATGGTATGCTTTGTTTGTATAGTGCATAAGAAACAATACTTTTCACTGTATGTTAATACATATGACAATAATAAATCAAATGAAATTGAAAATATCAACAGATAAAGTCAGGGTTAAATCCATCCAGAATATTGTGTGATGTTGACTGGCTGGCAAAGTGAAGCAATGGTTTGTCCCTGCCTGGAATTGTAAATTGTTACTGTGTAATTTCTTCAGGCACTGCAGTGTCTGCTGATTTCACTGAGGATTGATGCTGTGAGGGCTACAATTGATTGCAAAAATCCTCACGTTTAAAAGTTGAAAAATCAACCATTTTCTCTCTGAATCACCATTACTCCTGAATGCCCATATGTTTGAAGAGGAAAATATACAAAACCATCCTCCCCTCCCATCCACCAGTGAACCCACTGACATTCAGCATTCATGTTTGAGTGTGAAAATAGTTTCTTTGGTGAAGGAGAATGGATATTATAGAATTTCACACACATGCAGGATAGAAGATGTGGAGAAACCAGCATTGGGCCGGGGTGGGCACAGTAAGAAGTCTCACAACACCAGGTTAAAGTCTGACAGGTTTATTTAGAACCGTGAGTTTACTGAATGCTGCGAATAGAACCAAGAATAGAAAGGATAGAAAGAATAAACGAAGACAGAGACACTGTATACCTCAGCAAGAAATTAATTGTTTCATTTTGGAGGATTTTCCATTGAGGTTTTTGAGGAATTTAACCACGGAGACGTGGTTAAAGGAAGGGGAGCAGTGGCAACTGAACATTCCTGGGTATAAGTGTTTCAGGAGTGACAGAGGACGGTCCAGAAGAGGTGGGGGAGTGGCGTTGTTAGTTAAGGAAAGCATCATGGTGATGCAGAGGGAGGACAATACAGAGGAGTTAGGAGTGGAGTCGCTGTGGGTGGAGTTGAGGAATAGAAAGGGGGCAATTACTATGCTAGGGGTTTATTATAGGCCACCCAACAGCCCATGGGGAGTTGAAGAAGGCATATGTAAAGACATTTTGGATAGGAGCAGAAAGAACAGAGTCGTTATAATGGGAGATTTTAATCTCCTTAGGGTGGATTGGAAAGTACCTAGAGCTGGGGGTTTGGATGGGCAGGAATTTGTAAAATGTGTACTGGAAGGATCGTTGGAACAGTATGTGGCTAGCCCGACTAGAGAAGGGGCTATATTGGATTTAGTTCTGAGTAATGAGCCAGGGCAGGTGGTTGATGTTGCAGTAGGGGAACATGTGGCTAACAGTGACCACAATTCTGTCTACTTTAGGATTCAGATGGAAAAGGATGCTTGTTGCCCTAGGGGCAGGGTGCTGCATTGGGAGAAGGCTAACTATGGTCAGATTAGGCAGGAACTTAGGGAAACTGATTGGGAACGGTTGTTTGAGGGTAAGTCCACGCTAGGCATGTGGGACTCTTTCAAAGGAATACTGAAAATGTTGCAAGATAAGTACGTGCCGGCCAGGAGGAAAGATGGGAAAGGTAGGATTAGAGAGCCATGGATTACTAGGGATATTGAGGACTTGGTTAGGAAGAAAAGAGAAGTGTATGATAGGTCAAAGCAGCTGGGAACAGAGACAGCATTGGAGGAATATAGAGAGAGTAGGAGGGAGCTCAAACGGGGAGTTAGAAGGGCAAAAAGGGGGCATGAAATGATTTTGGCAGTTAGGATTAAGGAAAACCCAAAGGCTTTTTACTCCTATGTTAGGAATAAAAGGGTGATTAGAGGACTCTGGAGAGAGTGGTTTACCAGGTTGCTGCCTAGTATGGAAGGTCTGAGTTACGAGGAGAGATTAGGCAAATTGGGGCTGTTTTCCTTAGAAAGATGTAGACTTAGAGGAGATCTGATAGAGATGAAGGGGATAGATAGGGTAAACAGGGTTAAGCTTTTTCCTAGGATGGACTCAAATAGCATGAGGGGTCATGGACTTAGGGTGAGGGGGGTAAGGTATAATTTGGATGCTAGAGGGAGTTTTTTCACACAGAGGGTGGTGGGGATATGGAATG
Organism: Sphyrna mokarran; assembly: GCA_024679065.1. Classification (NCBI taxonomy): domain Eukaryota; kingdom Metazoa; phylum Chordata; class Chondrichthyes; order Carcharhiniformes; family Carcharhinidae; genus Sphyrna; species Sphyrna mokarran. The sequence continues at coordinate 38,565,793 of JAGIQG010000002.1, read as the reverse complement.
CACTGCCAAGTAAAGTGGTGGAGGCAGGTACTCTGGAGTTATTTAAGAAATACTTAGATGGGCACATGAACAGAATGGAAATGGAGGGTATAGAAAACTGATTTAAAATAGGGATCATGAGCCTTGGGAGTTCCTGGGAAGTGTGTAAATAGATGATGATATTGATGTACTTGTTTTTATCCTACAGGTGCTTTGGTCCACCTTGTTGTCTAACGAGGGGCATACATGCGATGGGTCGTGAGAGGGCTGCTCTTGGATTTTTTTCGAGAGTATCCTAGTGCTTCACGTCGTTAGTGTACGCTTGACCTGGACCATTTGATGGGCAACACGACAGCTCAGTGACTATCGCTGTGCTGTGCAGATACATGGATTTGGGCCTGTGTCTGTGGGAGTTTGTGCATTCTCCCCGTGCTTGCGTGAGTTTTCTCTGGGCACTCCGGTTTCCTCCCACATCCCAAAGATGTGCTCTTAGGCTAACTGGCAAAACAAATTCTCCTAAATTGTCTCAAATTTGGTTTTTAATCCATAGATCTATAAACATGGACAGGGATCATGGGTAGAGGTGGCGGCACGGGCTCGTTGGGCCAAAGGGCCTGTTTCCCGTGCTGTTTTGTTCTTTGTTCTTTGAATTGACAATGACACCTATTGAATCAGACTAACATAGAAACTAGAAGCAGGAGTGGGCCATTCAGCCCTTCAGCCTGCTCTCAGCCATTCATTTTGATCATGGCTGATCATCAACTTCAATATCCCACCTTCTCCCCAGACCCTTTGATCTCTTTGGCCCCAAGAATTGTATCTAATTCCTTCCGGAAAGATCTCCCAGGGTGGCTTTAATTGAGATTGATAGAAAATTCTAGGCTGCGATTCCCTCCCACAAAGGAGGGAAGCGATTCATAGAAAATTTGCCACAGGTCCATTTCTCAAAGAGCTGCACCAACTATTTAAAAAGAAGTATTTTGATGAGGGGAAAACATTTGAATTTGAATGTATTGTACAGTGAGAAATATGAAGAGGTGGCAACCATGAGGACCCAACTTTAATAGTGCAGCTGTGGAACTTCAGTCAGTGAATGAAAGGAGGCATGGAGAATAGGATAATCTCCCAATATTCTTCACTCACCTCAAACTAGCTTTTTGCACCTAGCAATAAAAGGATAATCTCTTCCATGGTGTATTCCTTATCCAACAAGGTCAAAAAGAAATCATCTGAATGTTTTAATGTATTCATTCTTGGTATGTGGGTGACTGGCTAATCTGTTACTATCCATCTATTCTTTTCCGCTAGAGAGTGGTGAATCTGTAGACGTCATTGCCACAGAGAACCATGAAGTCCAGGTCATTGAATGCCTTTAAGACGGAGATAGATATGTTCTTGATCAAGAAAGGGAGCAAGGGTTACAGGGAGAAGGCAGGAGAATGGGGATGAGAATCATATTGGCCATGATTGAATGGTGGAGCAGACTCAATGGGCAGAATGGCCTAATACTGCTCCTATATCTTGTGGGCTTGTGGGCATCTCTAATTACCCTAGAGAACATATTGGTGAGTCAACTTGAGCCATTGCAGTCCAAGTGGTGTAAGTACACTCTCCGTGCCGTTAGGATGACTCTGGGGAGTGTTCAGAAACCAAAGGTAGTTTCAAAGGATTTATATTTGTATGGGTAACCATTGGAAATAAGATGTAGTTTTAGGTAGGTTTAATCTTTCTCCACCTGGAATGGAGTTGTGGTTAGATTTATTGTTAAACAAAAGTGTTTGTGTATGGAGGTTAGTTTCAGTTCCATCTGAGATACTATTGTGTTATGCGACAGCATGAAGAAAGATAGTTGCTTAGCAACTAGGGGAGCTCTGTAAGGGCAGCAGAAGCTTTCTTTTTCTTTTTGTTTTTCAGCTGAAAGCTATTACAGGCAGCTGGAGATCAGGAAGGAGCGGAAAGGCAGTTCTGCTCGAAGTTAGAAGAACTGCACAATGGAAAACTAAACAAGAAAACCAACTCCACAGGGATTAGGGGACATCCCACTAGTGAACTCATAGGTTTGAACGCTCTCTGTAAAAAGTTCTATAGTTACACTGCCTTGGCCGTCGCTACTCCTTCCAAAATATTGCACTCCCTTGACCATTTCCTAGATATCCCAATGCTAATGGGCAGTGGGATGGAGCGCTGATGCAGGTTTTATCCCACATGTTGGACAGTATCCGCACTCTGACATTCCATTAGCACAGCACAATGATGTCCCACTGCTCCAATTTAACCTTAGCCAATAGATCCCACCTTTACATGACGGTGACTTGCTCAGAGCCACTTTTACAGCCACACAGATGAAAGGTTTACAGTATTTGGTCTTAAGCTTTAATGAGTTTTTTAAAATACATCTCAGTCAAGGTCTTATTTATGATGAAGTTTTAGGTGGAGGTATTTGCCCACAGACTGCTCTTGCCCATTTATAGAGCAACATTCTAAATGTTTGGTTACTAGTAGGTTTTGCATCTTATTTGAGATTTAAACAACAGAGTCAAAAATAGATAGGACACTACATGAAGCTATTTATTGAATGAACTCAAAAAGCAAAACATTCCATGCAATAATAGAACCACGCCAAAGAGAAAAGGATCAATAAACAGAATAATGAGTACTTTGAAGCAATAGTTCAAAGGAAGTGTCTGGGTGACATAATAAACCTTGAGATCCAGGTTTAAATTGCTTTGTACAATCATCTGATCCTAGAATTAGATTATGTGTTTTAATAACACCAATGGATTTTTCAGTTGTTGTACATACTGTCCATGTTATTGGATGGTTTTATTGTATTGATATGCTGGAGTCTACAGTGAAGACAGTTTCCCACATCCTAGCATTAATTTCTGGGGTGTGCCCTGTTCCCCTTAGCTGATGCATCCCACTTTAGTTTTTTGATTGACGGCCCTTTAACCAGTATGAGGCAAGATTTCTCTCTGTCTCCATGAGCAAGTCCTACTTTGTAGAACAGCCAGCCAATTGGAGGCTGATTGCTCTGCACATGAGCAATAGCACTTTTGGTGCTACAGGTAGACCAAGAAAATGACATATACAGAGCGACCTGAGCATTCAGGTACATCCAGCATATCGTTGGGGCCAGGTTCACAGGACCCAGCGAAAGAGATTGAGGACATGTGGGGCATGTTAAGCAGAGTGAGTGGGGAGTGTGGACACAGGGAGGCAAAGCATTGGGGAGGGGGCTCTGATTGGCGTCATGGAGATTCAGCAAGTAGCACCTCTGTCCCTTTACCATGCCAACAGCTTGCAGAGTTAAACACTGAATGCCAACCTTGCCCACTGTCTGGTGTTAGAATGATGCCCTTAAATGCCCACTGAAAGGCTTCAGTTGAACCATGGGAAGGTGATTCATTCACCCTATACTTTCTCATGTCACTCATCGAATGATAGTGGGAATGGACACCAGATGGGTTGGTGATCAACATATTGCCAATAGCATGGTGTCCTAACTCATTATTCTACCCACTTGCTTTCCCACCCATGGGTGGCCAGTAAAATTCAGCTCATGTGTCCTATTGACTTCATTCTTACTGCCAGCCTTCATGCACTCCAGCGGGAGAGATTTGAAGGATTTATGACATTAACCAGTTGTCCTAACAGGCTGGAAACTGAGCAAAACATTCGCACATCACAGTTGGTCCATAATAATAAACATTTCTGCCTGTTATTGCAGAATATTATTGAAAGAGGGGCAAACACGATGGGCCAAATGACCTACATCTGCTCCTATATCTTATGATCTAAAAAAGAATATAGAAATAAAAAAAAGATTAGAAATGAACTGGGCAAACCATGAGTTTTGAGCCATTTTTTTTTGTCAGCTATATTGACTGCCATTAATGAGCAAACATTTTGCAAATCCTACCAATTCTACAAGCTATGTTTGATGTGAGTCATAGAATCATAGAATCTTACAGTGCAAAAGGAGGCCATTCAGCCTATCGGGCTTGCACAGATCATAATCAGTGGTCTCTGGCCCAAATCCCATAACCCCATATATTTATCCTGCTAATCTCCTGACACTAGAATCAATTTAGCATGGCTAATCAACCTAACTCACACATCTTTGGACTTTGATACATCTTTACACTCATTGATCTGATTGGTTTTGTTGAACTTGAATCAATGCCTCCGTTGAGAGGAATTCTATAGTTTCCATGTTGTTCATCAGCTCTTTGTTTTCTGAACAAGATTTTGTATCATCTTCATCAGTGTGAAGTAGAAGGCCATTCAGGTTGTTATAATATTGGTTGATTAATAACCTGCCTCAGAGTTTAGCAACTTTTATCCTTTTAGAAATCACACTGGATTTTACATTTAAAGCACTGATCTATTACAGTGGATTATTTTAAATTCAGTGAGTTTCATGTAGATCAGGGCAGTAACTATTTTGAACAGAACAAGATCTACAAATATTAATGGGGTAGATGACTTGTCATTCTGATTTTAGTGCTGTGGATTGAATGGGAATTGCCTTGAGGCCAGAGGAAAGATTTCCACCTCTTCTGTGAACAGTGACATCCACTTGAAGCATCATCTCATAAGTTTGAACTTTCCAGTTTTCCAACATTTCCCACGGGGAATGAGTGACATGTCATTAAGGCTTGGAAGTTAAAATAGTCTGATCCAGATTTCTATCACCCAAGTTCCCTTGCCATACATTGACCTGAAGCCAGCCTGGAGTTAAAATCAGGGTCTTTGATTCAGTGCATTCATTGTCAAAGATGCAATCCTTAGAAAGGAACACTCAAATGAAACCACTGCCAAAAATCCTATGGTATTACTTGAAGAACAGTAGGGATTTCATCTGCAGTTCTCGAGAACATTTCTTCCTCATCCCAAAACCACTGATTCATCCGTTGTTTGAGGAATGTTGCTAACAATAGAATGAGTGCTGTGTTTTACCAAACAAGTTCATTATTTGAAGGTTTTTCACATATTGGGATGTGGTGTACAAAAGCCAGCCTTACTTTATGCCAACTTGTTGCAGTTTTCTGAGAAGAAAGGTCTTGCCCGGAATTCTCTGATCTCATTCGCACCACCAGCGTTGCCAACAAGAATGGAAAATTTGGCACTCAGCCAAAATTCCATTCACAGCAGCGAGACTGGAGAATCCCAGCTGTGGCGAGATCAGAGAATTCCTGGCCCTTAAGGAAGAAAATTCTGCTGACAGAAAGGCTTTGTGTTAGTGTTGAATTCTTCTGTTTGGGCAGTGTTGACAAATCTTTATGAGTAATCCTATCATATTGTAGCTACAACCTCAGTTAAAGTTGCATATTAATTTTGTGCTTGACTTTTCAGCTGCTCATCTCACCCCTGCACTTCACCTTACTTATTTACATGTTATATCTTTTGCTTTATTTGCAATCTTCCTCGAATTTTCCATTTCAATTGCTCATCTCTCCTCTCCTGGAACTGCTTTCATTTCCAGTTCCATGAATGCTGTCTCTAAGACACTTCCTGTATGGGCCTGAAGAGTAAGATGGTCTATTTAGATGTATGGACATCAGAATTGAGTCTATTCTGTTATTGCCTGATATTCCATCTGGACTCTTATAGTAAGGGCCAATCAGGGACAGACTGTGGGCAACTGTTAGCCCAGGCATGCTGTTTGGTAATGTGTGAACTCCACTATCCCAGTGTGAGCAGCTGACCAGGTTTGAACTGGTACTTCTGGTTTCCATTACAAGGGATCTTAAATTGACATTGTTACTCAGTGGCAAGCAATACAAATTGAAGCAGCATCGTTCTTGTCAACTATACCCATTCCCACAAGGTTTTATAAGTTAAGAAGATAATTAGTTTCTCAGAAATCTTCACAGCACCTGTTTCAGAATAAATCATGACCATATTTTCAGAACGGTCAAACTCAACACAAACTCTTGGAAATATAAACAATGGAGTCCAGTGAAACAGAAAATCAGAGACTTTTGTTCCATGTGTTACACAAGATGTCCTGTCAATCAAAGTATCTAGAAGCTGCATTTTCTTCTCGAAGTGAAAACTGCTGAAATTTTGTTTTCAATTTGAAACAGCTTTGATATTTAAATCACTGCTGACTGTAGCACAGGAAATCAAAAGCAATGTTTTTTTTTTCGTTTTGAATGGATAAGAGTTCTTTTCCAAGGTTGGTATAGTGGCATGATGGTACAGCGGTTAGCATTACTGCCTCCAGAGAATTCCCAGCTCAAGCCATTGTATGTGAGGAGTCTGCACGTGGTCTGCGTGAGTTTTCTTCGGGTGCTCCATCTCTCTCATAATCTGAAAGATGGGCTGGTTAGATGCATTGGCCATGCTGGAGCGGCACAATGGCACAGTGGTTAGCACTACCTCCTCACAGCACCAGGGACCCAGGTTCAATTCCCGATTTGGGTCACTGTCTGTGTGGAGTTTGTACATTTTGCCTGTGTCTGCATAGGTTTCCTCTGGGTGCTCCGGTCTCCTCCCACAATTTGAAAGACCTGCTGGTTAGATGCATTGGCCATGCTAAATGCTGCCCCAATGTGCCTGAACAGACACTGGAGAGTGGTAACTAGGGGATTTTCACAGTAGCTTCATTGCAGTGTTAATGTAAACCCTATTTGTGACACTAATAAATAAACTTCAAACTACAATGCTGATTTCTCTCTCAGTGTACCCAAACAGATGCTAGGTGTGGCGACTAGGGGACTTTCATAGTACTGAATTGCAGTGCTAATGTAAGCCTACTTGTGACATTAATAAATAATCTTTATCCTTACCTGGCCTAGTCTACATGTGACTCCAGATCCACAGTAATGAGGTCAATGGAATAATATGGAAAACTATAGTTTATACCACATCACAATGCTTTGGCCATGAATGCTGTCTGCACTGCACAAACCAGGTGGACTATTACATCTTATACTTTCTATAAACAGTGATGAATTTCTGCTTTTTGAAAAGAATTCCTGCTGAGTTGATCCACCAAAGAAAATCTCTTTAAAGGAACTTTAGCTTCAAACATGTGGAGGAGTTTTTAAAGATTGCAATCATGAGTGGGTATAGCTTCACTCAAAATAATTGATGAAAATGAGCTGGATGTGACGGAGGCGGGAATGACAAATATTGCACTAATTTCAAACTTCTGTGCTTCTGTTACTCTGCTGTATTTTTATGTGATGTTTTTGCATGTTGGGAAGGCCTTGGGGGTCATATCCCCCCCCCTGCACGTCTTGTGAGATTGGGTTGCTATCGTGAGCTCTATCTGAAGCTTACATTTCATTTAATCACCCATCACCCTCCCCTTCCCCATCCCCCACCAACTGTTGGAAAAACCCATATGGTTCATTAATATCTTATAGGGAAGGAAATCTGTCATGCATTGCGGCACAGTGGCAGCACGGTGGCACAGTGGTTAGCACTGCTACCTCACAGCACCAGGGACCTGGGTTCGATTTCTATATAGAATCTGCACTTTGTCTGCATGGGGTTCCTTTGGATGCTCTAGTCTCCTACCATGGTACGAAAGATGTACTGGTTAGGTGCATTGGCCATACTAATATCTCCTTCAGTGTACCCAAAAAGATGACAGAGTGTGGCACCTAGGGGATTTTCATAGTAACTTCATTGCAATGTTAATGTAAGCCTACTTGTGACACTAATAAGTAAACTTTATCCCTACCTCATTTAGTCTACATGTGACTCCAGATCCACAGCAATGAGGTGGACTCTGAAATACCCTCTGAATTCACAGTTCAGGATAATTAGAGCAGGGCAGTAAAAGCTGGCCCAGCCAGTGATCCCTCCATTCCACCAACAAATAAAAAAATAGTTTTACATGTTGGCGTGTGGGTTTTGGGAAACAAAACTAAGTCTCATTGGAGGTTCATGACCACTGGGGGATACCTGTTGAGAGGTTGGGTATGTTTTAAATACTTTGACAACTTCACTACTCGATGCTGTATTGTAATGTAAATGAGTTTTAACTGCAGTGATTCATCATAGGGCCCTATTCTGAACGGGTAAGTAAACCAATTCATTTAAAGTTTATTTATTATTATCACAAGCAGGCTTATATTATCAATGCAGTGAGGTTGCTATAAAAATCGCTTAGTCGTGACACTCCAGTGCCTGTTCAGATACACCAAGGGAGAATTTAGCATGGCCAATGTACCTAACGAGCACAACTTCCAGACTGTGGGAGGAAACTGGAGCACTCAGAGGAAAACCATACAGAGATGGGGAGAACATGCAAACTCTACACAAACAAGCTTAGAATTGAATCTGGGTCCCTGGCGCTCAGGCAGCAGTGCTGACCACTGTGCTTTCAAGTTACTTTTGAATCTTCTGCCACTTTCTGCATAGGTGCCACACACTCTGTAAAAGAGTGGCTGCGATTCTCCCAAAAGTACTGAATTGGTGGGAGAACTGTTTGAAATTCCAAATGTTCTGTCAGTTCAACTTTGCATCTGAATCTCCCACTCTGTGCAATGCAGAGTCCCAGTTGGGAATCTCATTAAAAACCCAGGGGACACTGAACCTATTCACGCCAGAGTCTGACAGTTCTAGAATTCTGCACATACTCAGTGGTCCCAATCTATCAGGTTCCCTGTTTGCTGGCCAGCCTGATCGCTGGCCAGCTTGGGACCCCCACAGTTCTGCCGCTCCAGCCTTGCCCTATAACCCAATTGCGGCCCCCACAATAAATCCCAGGCCAACCCTGAACCTCTCCCTGCCCTGGAGTGCCCGATGTCCAGCCCATCGCCCCAAGCAGTGGCGATCTCCCCACCTCCTCACCCCCCCTAGCAGATCCCCCTGCTGACCCTCTGAGCTCAGACTCCCCTCCTCCCTAGCAGACCATGCCCCCCCACCCACTCCAATCACTGCCCTCCCTCCATCCCAGACTGATTCCCATGCAGAATGGTAGCGGATCTTCCCACCTGCACTCCTCCCCGCCCACAATAGGCCCCACCTTCTTGGCAATGCCAAATGCCTGATGGGCAATGCGAAGATTCTCCTGCCATGGGTACTTTGCCCCTTGGTCAGTACCTGGGGGCCCAGGCTGGGGCTGCCAGGGTGCACATGCGCAGGATGAAACACCTCCCGCCGCCAACCCCCAGGGGGGCTCCTTCATTCTGGTGGTGTCTCCTGCTAGTTCCCTAAATGTGTACAGCTAGTCTGAACCCTGCTGGAATGAAGTACTCCTGATGGCAGGGAGATTCAATCAGGACCTGAAAGGTCCTGATAATGAGCTAATAAACATATTTCAAGTACATGCAAAAAAGTTTTAAATGATCTATCTGCCTTCCTGCCTGTTTCCAGCGTAGACTGACCAGCGACTGTTCACTGGCTCTGGGGGATGTGCATGCATTCTTAGCGCATGGGCAAATCCCTGTTCAAGGCCAGACACACATGTCTCCCAGTGCGACCCAACAGACAAGTTATGGGTCGCACTGGGAGAATCATGGCCAATGTTTCTTCATGCTGAGTCTTTCTTTGCCAATCACTTTAAATCTGTGTCTTCTGGTTAAATATTATCCATTTTGAAACCATATATTGTACCTTCATTCTTATTCAAGATTTTAATTTGATATAATAACATGGATTAAATAGGAAAGCTTGCTGCAGGTTGAGAAGCTGGGAAGTGGGATTGGCTGGAGTTTGAGTTTGCCCACACTAGGGACTGAGGGATTGGAAGATGTAAAATATGTATTACTGTGCCACCACTGGATGTAATTAGATTGCAACATTTTTACAGCACTGTAATGAATAGGGATAAAGCAATTTGCAATGGAAGCAATTGATACAAGTTTAAAATTTACTTCACATTGTCATTATTTCAGTGAATGTGGATTACTCTGATTGCTGAAAGAACATTCCTTCATTGAATACTATCACTGCCATCCTCACCATACAGCTAGCAAAATAACACTTGGTGTCAACATTTATTCTTGGTAAGAGTGAGAAAACACTGTTGATGTTTTTGCAGCTACTGTTGCTTGATTAGGTAGAGATAAGATCGGCGCAACTTGTGTGCAGTAGGCATTTGTGCTGTAGTTTTTCTATGTTTGATGTTCTATGTTCTATGATTCTGAAATCAGTTATAGCACTAAGGTAACTTATGAAAGTATTTGGCATTATCAATACACCCTTAGTTATTGAAAGATAAACTTGGTAACATTTTGTTAGAGATTACAGTAGTATTAACTTTATCAATATTAACCAGTCAATATAATAAAAGTGACTCTAAGAAATCGGAATAGGAGTGGATCATTCAGCCCCTTGAGTTTGCTCCACCATCAATAGGATAATGACTGATGCAACTTTCTTCACGACCACTGTCCTGCCCTTTCCCCATAAACCTTGATTTCCCTACTGATCAAAAATCTATCTCCTCTTTGAATATAGGAGATAGGACTCTCTCTCTGCAGCTCTGTGTGGAAAGGAGTCTTAAAGACTCACAACCCTCTGGGAGAAGAAATTCTTCCTCATCTCCATGCTAAATTGGCAGCTCTTTATTCTGAGGCTATACCCTCTGGTCTCAGACTCTTCCATGAGGGAATGCATCCTGTCAGCATTTACCCTGTCAGCTCCTTAAGAATCCGATATGTTTCAATAAGATTATCAGTCATTCACCTGAACTCCAGTGAGTAGAGTCCCAATCTATTTAACCTTTCCTCACATAATCAAGGATGCAAGCTAGCTGGGTTAAAATTGAAACTTTAGCTTCTAAATACAAGTCTTCATTCACATTCACTAATCAGGGTCTCAGTAACTGGATAATGTAAATTAATCCAGTCCTCATCATATACTTACAAAACAAGCAGAAATGCTCAATACAATTGTCAGAAATCAGCAGCAAAATGAACGTTTAGGTTAAATATTTTAATTGTTTGCTTCAGGTATGAATCTCTTTCATGCACATTCCGTTCTACTATATTGTTATTCCAGACAACCCTTTTGTGTATCTAAGCCTAAATCATATGTTATGAACGTGTCTATTACAAACTTTACCTTCAAAACAGACTTATTCACTGATCCCAGCTCTGTTACAGCCAATAAAAGTTGTTGAAGCCCCAATAGAACTGAGAAAGAAAGGGAACTTATTTAAATAGCACTTTATCACATCTCACAGAAATCTCCCAGAGCACTCCATCTCTTTTAAGACACTTCACATTTAATAGATTGTTTTCAGTGCAGTCTCTTGTACTAGAGACCTTCAAAGTTCCTTCATGATTTTACAGTGCTCTGGCTTTTTAAAAAAAATCACTCCTGGGGCATGGGCTGGCCAGCATTTATTGCCCATCCCTAGTTGCCCTTGGAGGGCAGTTGAGAGTCAACCACATTGCTGTGGATCTGGAGTCACATGTAGGCCAGACAAGATAAAGACAGCAAATTTTCTTCCCGAACAGACATTAGTAAACCAGACAGGTTTTTCCAACAATTGACAATGGTTTCAGAGAATTATAGAATCTCTACAGTGCAGAAGGAGGCCATTTGTTCCATCAAGCCTGCACTAACCACAATCCCAACCAGATTGGCCCTATCCCTATCCTTATAACCTCATGTCTTTACCCTTTTAATTCCCTGACACTTAAGGGGCAATTTAACATTGTCAGTGCACTTAACTATGGTCATGAACAAATTCTTAATTCCGGAAATGTACTGTTTGTGACTGGCACGGTAGCCAGAGAAACTGAAAACACCTGAGAACATAATTTTTGAATTGTTAAGTTGTCCATAAATGCTTATTTTTTTCTTGCCATTCGTTAGTGTGTTTCTCTTTAAGCAGGCGTCACTCGTTGCCTTCATTTAAAAATTGATTTAAAAATTGTCATTTTGAAAATCTGTTTGCATTACCCAATCTCTTGAGTGATACTTCCTTTTTTTTTAGTGTGTTTTGTGTATCAGAGATGCCTCTTTAAGATCGAGGCACTTATGACCTCTTGTAATTGATAACTCTTGTCATTGATTAAGATAAACGAGATAGAAATGGCAGTTTCTTAGCAGGATGGTCGGAGGCAGTGGAGTAATGGTATTGTCACTGGACTAGTCATCCAATAGAACCAAGGTAATGATCTGGTGACCTGAGTTCACATCCCATCACAGCAAATGGTGAAATTTGAATTCAATAAACAATTGTAATTAGAAGTCTAATAATGACATTGTTGTAAAAACCCAATTGGTTCATTATTGTCCTTTAGGGAAGGAAATCTGCCATTCTGGCCTAAATGTGACTAAAGACCCACAGCAACGTGGTTGACTCTGAAATGAAAGGCAGTTAGGGATGGGCAATACATGCTGGCCCAGTCAGTGATGCCCATGCCACACAAAATTAATTTTTAAAAAATTCCATAAAATAAATTTTAAAAATGCTTTTGATAGAACGAGTTCCTTTGCTAAACTCCATAGATTTGTCACTTTTTGTCAGCCATGACTCAAACTTGTAGTTAGTTTGCTTTGATGGGTATTCTGGTGAAGAAATGTATCTGGGTGATTTTGCTGGAGAATTTAATTGCTTTTTCTGGCACGTTTCTGCTGTTATGAATATAGTTGGGAAATGTTGCTGCTGTTTTCTGAGTGAGTGTGTTGAGTTATGAGTTTGCTATTGTTTCTCAAGTGAGTATTTGAGTTATGAATTTGCTATTGTTTTTGAGTGAATGTGTTGAGTTATGAGTTTGCTGTTGTTTTTTGAGTGAGTGTGTTATGTTTTATCATTCTTCGCATCTGGCTGAAAATCTGTTTATGTACAAGGACCTGGTTGAATCACGTTCAAAATTTCCTTCAGCAATTAAAATATGTTATCCTAGACAATCTTGATACTGTTTTCAAGTGTGTGTGTGTGTGTGTATAAAATGGGGGTGGACATCATTTCCTCAGAAAGTCAGATTGAAGCTATTAAAGCAAAGATGTGTGGATTAGGTTGACTGGTCTTGCTAAATTTCCCCTTTAGTATCATTAGCAGGGTAAATATTTGGTGTTACAAGTAAAGGGCCTGAGTGGGATTGTTGTTGGTACAGGCTCAATGGACCGAATGGCCTCCTTTTACATTTTAAGGATCCATTGATTCTAGGATTTTAACCATTTTGTTGTAGAGAAAGGAAAGTTCCGGTAATGTAATGGGATCGGAAAAGAAGTTCTTTTTTTTTTTGAATGCGTTAAATGGCCACATGATCTATTTTTGGAATGTTTGAGAGATAAATGTTGCTCAGAATAATTGGAGAACTCTAGCCACTCTCTATTGAATATCACCATAAATAGGTTGGACCTTGACATAATGTCTTATACAAAACACTGCAGCATTCCCTCCGTATTGCACCAAAGTATCAATTTAAATTGATGGAAACAAGACCTGGAGTGATCTCTGAAATCACAAATTTTAGGTTGGCAGAGAATTTCCTTCCATTAAGCCAAAATAGATAATTTACCAAGACAGTGAACAATCTAGTGTAATCCATGTAAGCCTGCAAGGAGTGGGATGAAAGGGGATAATGATAAATTATTGCATAGTAAGGTGGAAACAAGGGCAATCTGTTGTCCTACTCAATTGTGTTATCTCTGGTCTTTATCTTGAGCCCATTTATATCACTGACTACCCTTAGAACATAGAACATAGAACATAGAACAATACAGCACAGAACAGGCCCTTCGGCCTTCGATGTTGTGCCGACCAAAATAAAAAGCAATGCCCCTCCTAACTAAACCATTCCCTTCTCATCCATATACTTATCAACTAACCTCTTAAACGCCACCAAACTTGGCGCATCTACAACAGCTGCAGGCAGGGCATTCCACTCCCTAATCACTCTTTGAGTAAAGAACCTACCTCTGATATCCGTCCTATAACTCATACCCCTTAATTTAAAGCTGTGTCCCCTCGTGCTAGCTTTCTCCATCCTAGGAAAAAGGCTATCACTGTCCACCCTATCTAAACCTCTAATCATCTTATATGCTTCAATAAGATCCCCTCTTAGCCGCCTCCTTTCTAACGAAAACAACCTCAAATCCTTCAACCTCTCTTCATAGGACCTGCCCTCCATACCAGGCAACATCCTGGTAAACCTCCTCTGTACCCTCTCCAATGCCTCCACATCTTTCTTATAATGTGGCGACCAGAACTGCACACAATACTCCAAGTGCGGCCGCACTAGAGTTTTGTACAGTTGCAACATGATGCTGCGGCTCCTAAATTCAATCCCCCTACCAATAAAAGCTAAGACTCCATATGCCTTCTTAACAACTTTATCCACTTGACTGCCTACTTTCAGGGATCTATTGACACATACACCAAGATCCTTCTGTTCCTCAACACTATTAAGAGCCCTACCATTAGCCCTATACTCTACACATTTATTGTTCCTGCCAAAGTGCATTACCTCACACTTTTCCACATTAAACTCCATTTGCCACCTCTCGGCCCAGCTCTGCAACTTGTCCAAGTCACTCTGTAAACTATAACACCCCTCTTCACTATCTACCACTCCACCGACTTTAGTGTCATCTGCAAATTTACTGATCCATCCCTCAATACCCTCATCCAGATCATTTATAAAAATTACAAACAGCAGGGGCCCCAAAACAGACCCCTGAGGCACACCACTCGTCACCGAACTCCACGATGAATATCTCCCATCAACCACCACCCTCTGTCTTCTATCTGCCAGCCAATTTCTAATCCAATTAGCTAAATCACCCTCTATTCCACACATCTGCATTTTCTGTAGAAGTCTTCCATGGGCCACCTTATCAAAAGCCTTACTAAAGTCCATATATACTACATCAACCGCCTTACCTCCATCCACCTCTCTGGTCACTTTCTCAAAAAACTCAATGAGGTTAGTAAGGCCTTTGCAAACAAAAAGCTATTGATCTCAATCCTGAATGTTTCAATCGAATCAGTATTCACAAACATATGGAGGAGAGAGCTACTAGTTCTGTGATCCAGAAAATGAAAGAATTCTTCACTTTTCGATGACTAGGGTCTAAGTTTAAGATTATGTCCCTTTGTTCTACATTCCATCTTCTGAAGAAATAGTTTCTCTTTATAGAAACATAAAAAAGGAACAGAATTTGGCCATTTGGCTTGTTAAACCTACCCCAACACTGAATGTGAGCGTGGCTGAATCTCTATCTCAGTGCAGTATTCCCACAGTCTCCCAACACCCCTTAATAATTTTGGTTCTAGAAATCTATCCATTCCTTTCTTAAATACATTCAGTGATTTGGTCTCTATAGCCTTCTGCAGTAAAGACTTCCACAGGTTCACTACCCTCTGAATGAAGAACTTTACCCTAATCTCAATCCTAAATGGCCTACCCTGTATTCTGCTACCCTGACATCTTGTCCTAAGTAGGGGAAATACCATCTTTGCATCCAGATTGTCCAGCCCTGTCAGAAGTTTACACATTTCGAGAGGATCCCCTCTCATTCTCCTAAATTCCAGTGAATACGGGTTCAGTCAACCCAATCTCACCTCCTACAGCAATCCTGTCATCCCAGGAATCAGTCCGGTGAACATTTTCTACAATCCTTCTACGCAAGTTTTTCTCTTAGTTGAGGAGATCAAAATGGCACATAATACTTCAAGTGTGGTCTCACCAAGGTTCTATAGAGCTATAGCAAAATATCCTTGCTCCAGTACTCGAATCTGCTTCAATGAAGTTCAACATACCATTTGCTTTCTTAGTTGCTTGCTGCATATACATGTATGCTTGCTTTCGGTGACTGGTAGACAAGGACACCCGAGTCCCTTTATATATCAACATTTCACAATCTATCACCATTTAAATAATGCCCTGCCATTCTGTCCTATCTTCACATTTCATAGAAACCTTACAGTGCAGAAGGAGGCCATTTGGCCCATTGATTCTGCACTGACAACAATCCTACCTAGGCCTTGGTCCCACTACTCCACACATTTACCCCACTAATCCTTCTAACCTACTCATCCCAGGACATTAAGGGGCAATTTTGCCTGGCCAATCAGCCTAACCCGTATATCTTTGGACTGTGAGAGGAAACTGGAGCATCCAGATGAAACCCACGCACTCACAGGGAGAAAGTACAAACTCTACACAGACAGTGATCCTGAGTCAGGAATCGAACACAAGTCCTTGGAGCTGTGAGCAACAATGCAAAACGTTGTGCCACCATGTGCCCAGAAAAAGATCCATTCATTCCTACTTTCTATTTATCCATTTTATTCTGCATCTGCTATGTATCTGCCCACTCAATTTATCTAAGCCAGCTTGAAGCCTCTTTACTTCCTCCTCACCACTCACAATCACATCTAGTTTTGTGTGATTCCCTCATCCAAGTATTTATTGTATATTTTAAATATCTCAGGTCCTAGCATTGATCCCTGTGTATCTCACTAGTCATCACCTACTCTGAAAAAGATCCATTTATTCCTACTCTCTAACTAGTTCTCAATCCATGTCGATATATTACCCCTAATTCCATGCATTTTAATTTTGCACACTAATATCTCATGTGGGACTTTATTGAAAACTTCCAAACCCACTGGTTTGCCCTTATGTATTCTATTAGTTATATCCTCAAAAAACTCCAATAGGTTTTGTCAAAAACTATTGCCCTTTCATAAATCCACATTGACTTTATCGAATCCTGTTTATATTATCTAAGTGTCCTGTTACTACATCATTTATAATACACTAGCATTTTCTCTGCTATCCTTAGGTTAACTAGTTTATAATTCATTGCTTTCTACCACTCTCCTTTTACAGGACTGTTTCAGACTGTAAGGGAGCTACATTTGTCTTCACCAATCTTTTTTCTTTTTACATACTTAAAGAAGATTTACAGTTTATTTTAATGTTTCTTGTGACTTTACTCTCATGCTCTATTCTTCCACTCTTTATCAATCTCTCAGTTCTCCTTTGCTAAATTCTAAACTGTTTCCAATTCTCAAGTTTGCAACTTTCTCTAGCAAAGTGACTCCACTTTGGATCCAATGATAATCTTCATTTCTTTTGTCAGCCATTATTAGACCACTTTGCCTGTTGTGTTTCTGCACCAGAAAGGTTTGTATTACTATTGAGAAGCATGCATTAGTTGTTTAAATATTAATCATTATCTATTATACTTTACAATTACGTTACCCAACCAATCACAGCCAACTCGCACATCACTTGTTTCTTGTTTCCTTTGTTTAGATTTAGGACCCTCATTTTTGGACAGAGATACTTCACTTCCTACGCAATGAAGAATTCCATTATGTTATCATTACTCTTCCCTAAAGGTCATCACACAACAAGATTACTAATTAATACCTTCTCATTGCACAATACCAAATCTAGGATAGCCTTTTCCTAATTGGTTCCTCAACATATTGTGCTTAAAAAAAATCCATACATTCTCCAGGAATTCATCCACCACGGTATTATTGCTAATGTGCTTTGCCCAGTCTATATATAAAATAAAGTTAATCATGATTGCCACATTATTCTTGTTACATGCATTTCTAATTCCTGTTTATCATCCTCCTCTGCCTCAGCACTGCTGTTTGGAGGCCTATAGACAACTCCCACTAATGTTTTCCATCTCTTATTGCTTCTCCATCAAGACTGATTCTTGATTTTTTGAGCCAATAACAATGCCACTCACCTTCTTTTCCTTTTTGTCTGTCCTTTTAAATATTTAATATCCTTGGATATTCTGTTTCCAGCCTTGGTCACTCTGCAGTCATATTTCCATAATCACAATTATATCATACACATTTACAATCACTTATTAATTCATCTATCTTATTGTAAATTTTCCATACATCCACATACCTTCAGAGCTGACTTTTTAACATTTTTATGTATCTTATTTTATACTATAGCCCTGTTTGCTATGAGTTCTCATTTCACCTGCCTTCCACTTCTGATTTCTACTTTTCTGCTTTTCATTTCTATTGTTGTTTCATCTCTCATGCCTGCCCACTCAGGTTCCTGTCCTTCTGCCACTCCAGTTTAAGCCTCCCACATTACCTGCAGGGATATTGTCCCCAGTCCATCAACATGTCCAGCTTGTACAGGTCACATCTTCTCCTGAATCAATCCTAATGCCTCAGGAATCAAAAATCTCCCACTCATACACCATCTCTCCATGAACACATTCATCCAGTCTATTCTCCCAGTCCTATTCCTGATCTCGCTTTCACATAGCACTGGGTGCTATCCATCACATAGTTAGTAATCTTTAGATTACTAACTTTCCAAGGTCCTACATTCTGTTTGAAGGACCTCATCCTTCTTTTTATTTATGTCGTTGGTATCACCATGGACTGTCATGTAGAACCATAGAAAGGTTACAGAACAGAAGGAGGTCTTTTGGTCCAGCTTGTCCATGCCAGCATGAAGACATCCAGGTGCCCTGTCTAATCCCATTTCCCTGCACTCAGCCCACAGCCCTGTGGTTTACAACACTGAAGATGGAAATTCAGGTACGTTTTAACTTTGGACAGCGAATTCCAGACATCTGGCTATTCACCCTTCCTCTTTAGGATGTCCTCAGTAACACCCTAGATCCTGACATCAGGAAGACAACACACCATCCTAGTGTCATGTTTGATCCAACATGGCTTGTAGGGGAATGTTTCTCTCTACAATAGTGTCCCCCAGCATTGTTGCAGTCCCACAAAAGGGCTTCAGTTTTCTCAGTATTCAATTAGAGGAGATTTTGATTCATCCATTACTTGATATTAGATAAACAATCTTATAACACAGAAATGATGCTAGAATGAGTGGTGGTGAGATATTCTAAGGGTGAGCAAATAGACATAAGAGGAGCCTCTACTGGAGAGCTTTTTAAGACAGTTAAGAATGAAACCTAAAGTGGGAAAACTCTGGAGAGTTTCAAAGCTTGATTGACGCAATATTCCAAACTTAACAACTTGATACTAATATGCTGATTATTTATCTTTTATTGAATGCCACTTTTTCCTCATATGACTACGGATGCTTAATATTTGAATCTTTATTCTAAATTTAGCATTAGATTTTCCCCGTGAATGATACATAGCAGAATCTCCTCACTTTGAGCATTATTCTCACTATGACTGACATAGTAAAACAGAAATATCAGAAATATCTCCAATTTTATCACTGAATGATACTAAGAACCTTTTTCTGCTTGCCACATTTACAAACAATGGTATCTCTCCAAAGAGTCGCATAATTTTTAAATTAAGATTAAGCTTGTGGAACATCTTCTGCATTGCAGCAAAATTTTTCCAATGCAGTGCAACATTCACTCAAAGCACAGAGACATAGTGGTGACATTCCATCTTCTGATGCTGAAAATTGACAGTCATTGGATGCATGTTTAGTAAAATGTAGTCGTTACTGATATGTATATGAATGTAATGTGCCTGCCTTTTCATTCTTGTCATTGAATACTTGGTGATTGCAGGTGACAAGTATTCATTAATTGTACATGACATTTTCATCCTGGAGCAGTGATACTGCTGGGCAATTTTGCTCTCAGGAAATGTTTTCATGAATAAAGGACCAACAAGCTTGCTTGATGCAATTGCAGCAGATTGTACTTAATTAGCTCCCTAATATATAAGGGCTCATCATTTGTGACCTCAGAGAAGTGCCTCTTTCATTTAAATCTTTGAGTTCCCTTAACATCATTTCTCCTTTTGGACTTTACAATGTGAGCTGTGTATTCTAGAACAGTTGGGAAGAAAGGCATGCTGCCGAAGCTTTTTGTCTTGCATTCATCTGGGCAAACCCAAGAAGGCTAAATTTCAAACGATGTCAACAAGTTATGCCACAGAAGAAGAGAGTGCTGAATGGTTGGCAAGTTGACTCTGATTGGTTTTGCCATGGAAAAAGCTCTGGGAAAATATAGGCTCCCTCAAACGCCTAGGTTATTCAAAAATGGGACAAGGCTTGAGAATGTTGTCCTTTTATTTGCAGAGAACAGGACACTGTGTGTGAATGTGTATCATTTTTCACAAGCTCGTCAAGTTTAAGGGTGTTCAAATGGTCAGTGGATAGGCATATGGATAGCATTGGAATAGTTTAGGATAGAGGGTCATAAAATTGGTCACATTGGTTGGCGCAACATCGAGGGCCGAAGGGTCTGTACTGCGCTCTGTAATGTTCTATATTCTAAGCTTCAGCAACATGTCTATCTTCCGGCAATGTTTAAATTCTATATTATCAAGCAACTGATAGTGCGTACTGTTGTTATTTTTTTCTTACTAATTCATGGGATATGGGTGTCGCTGGCTGGCCAGCATTTATTGTCCATCCCTAGTCGCCCTTGAGAAGGTGATGGTGAGCTACCTTCTTGAATCATTGCAGTCCACGTGCTGTGAGTTGGCCCACAATGCCATTAGGGAGAGGATTTTGACCCAGTGATGCAAAGGAACAGCGATATATATCCAAGTCAGGAAGGTAAGTGGCATGGAAGGAAACTTGCAAGTGGTGGTGTTCCCTTGTGTCTGATGCCCCTTGTCCTTCTGGATGGAAGTGATCGTGGGATCCTGTATAAGGATCTTTGGTGAATTGCCACAGTGCACCTTGTAGATGGTACACTGTGGGGAAAAATAAATAAGCAATAACATGCAATAAGCCAATGCTTTGAGTCCAGATGACCCTTCATCACAAAATCATCCAGACTCAAAACATTAGCTCTATCCTATCTCCACAGATGCTGTCAGACTTGCTGAGACTTTCCAGTATTTTCTGTTTTGTTTCAGAATCCAATATCCACAATATTTTACATTTATACAATATCTTTTCTTGGATAAACACAAGTTGAAGCATGCTCATACTTTTGTACATGCCAGTCAAGACTACCGATGCAGAAAGAATCCCAACTGTGTCATTTAGAATTTTACAGGCTCATAATTTGTTCACTGGATTTGGGCATCACTGGCAAGGCTAACATTTATTTACCAATGTGGTGCTGAGCTGCCTTTCTGACTAGCCGCACTCAGTATGGTATTACATCACACTGTTGTTGGGAGAGCAGTTCTAGAATGGTGATGAAGAAGAAGGAGGAATATATTTCTAAGTGACTTGGAGGTAACTTCCAGGTGGTGGTATTCCCAGTTGCATGCTGCTCTTATTCTTTCAGCAGGTAAAAGCTAAATCACTGAATCCCTACAGGGCGGAAGGAGAACATTTAGCCCATCATGTTTGCACCTACACTTCGTCGGAGCATCTTACCCAGGCTCACCTCCCATCCTATTTCTATAACTCCACGCATTTACCCTACTAATCTCCTAACTTACACATCTTGGGCCACTAAGGGCCAATCTAGCATTGCTAATCCACCTAACCTGAACTTCTTTGGACTGTGGGGGAAACCTGGAGCACAGAGAGGAATCCATGCAGACACGGAGAATGCGCAAACTCCACAAAGTCAATCAGCTAAGACAGGAATTGAACCTGGGTTCCTGGCATTGCAAGGTAGCACAATGCTATCTTGCTACAATGCACTATATAGAAGCTACACACCATTGCTATAGTGCATTGGCGGTGCATGAAGTCCCAATCAAATCTGGATGAAGTTGAGCTTCTTGAGTGCTGCAGGCATGTAGGGAGCGTTCCATTACACCCTTGACCCGTGCCTTGTAGAACTTTGGGAAAGGTTTTTGGGATTGCTGTAAAGATCAGAGACTGAATTCTGTAGAGAGTGATATACTTCCCAATTTAACATAGAAACATAGAATTCCGTGATAAATTGGGAGGTCAACCTCTATATAATTCATTCTCTGTCCTGCTCTTGTAGCTGCAGTGTTAAAGTGGCTCATCCAGTTAGGTTTGTGGTAAATGATGACCTACCAGCAACCCCAATATTTGATAGAGGGGTCCCAATGGCAATATCATTGAATATCAAGGAGGGCAGGAGGGTAGTAGGGACTATATTCTCTCTTGTGAGAGTACCATTACCTGGCACTTGGGTGATATGAATGTTACTTGCCACTTATTATCCCAAGTCTGGATGTTGCCCAGGTCTTGCTACATTTGGGCTTCAGGAAATGGATAGTTTGGACTTGAGTTGTAACACTGTATATTCATTAACAAACTACTTGTGACCTTAAGTCCAAGAGAAGGTCAATGATGAAACAGCTGAAGATGGCTGGGTTGAAAACACTACCCAAAGGAACTCCTGCAGTGATATCCTGGGACTGAGTTGATTGGCCTCCTGTAACCATCTCCACTGTAATAGGTATGACTTCAGTTGAAGAGTTTTCTCTCTTTTCACCAACTTCAATTTTACTAAAGCTCCTTGGTGCCTCACTTGGTGAAATGCTGCCTTGCTGTAAAGGGGCAGTCACTCTCACCTCAACTCTAGAATTTAGCTACTTTACATATTAAGATGCTAAATATTCCTGTTAGAAACTAAATGAGAATCATTGAGCAAGTCATTGGTAAATGCCACTTGATGACACTGTTGTGGACCTTTCCGTCACTTTGCTGATGATTGAGGGTAGACTGATTGAGAGGGTGTTGGGCAGTTTTCCAGTATTTTATTTGTACTAGTGTCAAGGTAGTTCTGGAGCACAGTTTTGGACACAAAGTAACAACATTTCTAATAAATAGAGATAAACATCAATTAGCTGCTGATAAAATGTAGACACCTAGCAAATACATAGCAATACATACCAAATGGCCTCCTTCTACAGTACAGAAGGAGGCCATTTGGTCCATCGAACCTGCATTGACAACAATCCCATCCAGGCCCTACCCCATAACCCCATGTATTTAGCTTGTTTATCCCCCAACACTGAGAGGCATGGTTAATCCATTTAACCTGCGCATCTTTGAACTGTGGGAAATCGGAACACCTGGAGAAAACCCACACAGACACAGGGAGAACGTACAAATTCCAAACAGACAAATACCCAAGGTCAGAATTGAAAATTGAGGCAAGAGTGTTAACCACTGTGCCATTGCACCACTTCAATGTCCAAAGTTGTGTGGGATAGGTGAATTGGCCATGCTACATTGTTCCTTAGTGTCCAAAGATGTGCACATTAAGGAAATTAATGAGGTGAATTTGTGGGGTTATGAGGGTAGGGCAGGAATGGATCTGATAAGATGCTCTCTCAGAGAGTTGGTGCTGACTCAATGGGGTGAATGGTTGCCTTTATTGCTGTAAGAATTCTATGATTCTATGAATGAAACTGTTTTTTTTAAAGACGTTTGTAGAAGTTATTGCAATTGTTTTTGGCCCAGAAGAAAGGAGTACAAGTTGGATCTGGTTTTGAGGTAGGAGATGGCTCAAGCCTTTGTGAGGAAATATTGAGGGTTGTAGGTTCAGATTAGTAAGAAGTCTCACAACACCGGGTTAAAGTCCAACAGTTTTATTTGGCAGCACTAGCTTTTGGAACTTCAAGCCCCTTCATTGGGTGAGTGAGAACTTGTGTTCACAAACAGGGCATATAAAGACACAAACACAATTTACAAAATAATGATTGGAATGTGAGTCTTTACAGGTAATCAAGTCTTAAAGGTACAGACAAGATGAGTGGAGAGAGGGTTAAGCATAGGTTAAAGAGATGTGTATTCCCTCCAGCCAAGACAGTTACTGAGATTTTGCAAGCCCTGGCAAGTCATGTGGGTTACAGATAGTGTGACATGGCTTATACTTGACAGTGCAGGACATCAGTTCAAACTCTGCGGATGGCACAAAACAGGGAAGAATTGTGAGGAGGATGGAGATGGACTCCAAGTGGACTTGGATGAGATGATGGAATAGGCATATGCATGGTAGATGAGATTTAATACGGATAAATATGAAGTGATTCATTTTGATAGGCAGGATGGGGAGGGACAATGCAAAATAAAGGGTACAATTCTGAAGAGGGTACAAGGTCAGAAGGACCCAGAAAAACATGGGTGCAAATCTTCAGAAGGGGTTGAGAAAATGGTTAAAAGTTTAATGGGCTTGAAGGAAGTTACAATGAAGCTAAATAAAGCACTGTTTCACCATCAGATGAACTCATTCTGGGCACTACACTTCAGGGAATGATGCGAAGACTTTAATGTGGACGTTGGAAGGTTTGCAAGAATGCTTCCAGGAATGAGGAACCTTGGTTACATGGCTAGATTGGAGATGCTGCGATTGTCCTTGGAAAAGGAAAGTTTGGGAAGATTTGATAGTGTTCAAAATCAGTACATTGTCAATGCTGAGATCAATGGGTTTTAAACAATAAGAGAATTAAGGGTTGCAGAGAAAAGGCAGGAAAGTAGACTTAGTCTGTGTTAAATCAGACATGATCTTACTAAATGGTGGAGCAGGGCTCGAAAGGTTAAATGACTGACACCTATTCCTAATTTATGGTTTCAGGATGGATCTCAAAGGAGAAACTGAACCCATTGGCCAAACAGTTGAGAACCAGATGACATTGAGTTAAGTTGATTGGCAATGAAGCAAAGTGATGTAAGAAAAGATGCTTTTTATACAATGAATGGTTACTATTTAAAGCTTATTTATTAATGTCACAAGTAGGCTAATATTATTGCTGCAACAATGTTACTGTGAAAATCCCCTAGTCGCCACACTCCGGTGCTTGTTTGGGTATACTGAGGGAGAATTTTGCATGGCCAACGCATCTAACCAGCACATTTTTCAGACTGTGGGAGGAAACCAGAGTACCCAAAGGAAACCTATGCAGACATGGGGAGAATGTGTAAGTTCCGCACAGACAGTGACACAAGCTGGAATCGAACCCATGTCCTTAGCATTGTGCATTTGGACAACACTACCTGACTGCATAGCAGAGGCAGGTTCAATCATTGCTTTGAGAAAGGAATTGAATCAGCAGCTGAAGTGTAGAAACTTGCAGGCCTGTGGGGGAAGCCTGAGGGATGGGGCCAGGTGAGTTGATGCAGAGATCCAGCTCAGGAATGAGGGGCTACCTGGTTCCAGCACAGAAAGAGGCCATACAAAGTTGCTGCTTTAATTATCTCAGTTAGTAGGTCTAACAATTAAATTCTCATCTCCTTTGTCAAGACATATCTAACGTACTTATCCAACTGCTGATGCTATGGGACTTCAGAGCAAGGGCTGGCGACAGCTCTGCTCTATTTCATTTTATCTTTGCTGTGACAGATTTGTTTCCCTGACTAACTCAGATAGAAATGAGGAGTTTGGCGCTCACATTTCCATCTTTACCTGGATGATTTTGATTTTTCTAGGCATTCTTCCGTAACGAAGCAATTTTGACATTGACAAAGTATGGAGAAGTAAAATTTGTCTGGAAGATTTTTCCGATGTTTTCACCCAGGAATAAAGATTTGCATAATTTGCACTGTAGGAAATGACATGTCTGGCTATTTTCTTTGGCGACTTTGTGAGCTTCAGGTTCACAGACACTTTCCTCCTCACCATCTGGCATCATCATCAAACTTTATTAGCTCAACCTAGCTTCAAGTAAAGAAAAATGTGTTGCCTGGTAACTATTGCAAGGGTGGAAAAGGTTTGGAAATATGTTGTAAGACATATCCCATTATTTGCCTCTCAGCCTAATACCCCACTTGGGATGGACATATGTACCTAACACCACTTAGTGTGGAAAATTGTGGATGAAATGATAGAATCATGAAATAGAATTGGAGAATCCCTACAGTGCAGAAGGAGGCTAGTTGGCCCATTGAGTCTACACTGATTCTCAAAAGATGACCCCACCCATGCCCTAAATATTTACTCTGCTAATCTCCCTAACCTACACATCCTTGGACACGAAGGGGCAATTTAGCATGGTCACTTAACCTAACATGTGTCTCTTTAGAATATGAATGGAAATCAGAGCTCCCGAATGAAATCCATGCAGGAGAATGTGCAGACTCCAGTCATCCAAGGCCAGAATTGAGCCTGGGTCCCTGGTGCTGTAAGGTACAGTGGTAACCACTGTGCCACCATGCTGCCCTAAAGGATGTAGGAAGTTAGCAGAGTTGCTCCCTGATATTCCCAGGTTACACTGCTCATTGGTGTAATAGCTAAGGAAATATTTTGGCGACTGATTATTTGAGAGCTGACTGACTGTATTAAAATTGTCAATTGTACTTGTGAATAATAACACTCCAGTTTATCACTCCTGCAGCTTTCTGAATGTGTCATATATCCTGTTTTTGAGCTGGTCTCAACAAATGTGCATTGCTTCCCTTTTGTGTTGCTGTTCTAGTAAATTATTGGATGAACTTGAGTGACAATTAGATCCACAGGGCAGAATTCTCTGGCCTTGTTCATCCCAAATCTGGAAAATTCCACCCAAGGTCAATGGACCTTTCTATGGTCCGCCCCTTGCCTGCTTCGATTCCTGTGGTGGGCAGGATGGTAAAATTCACCCCATAGCGTGAAATTAATTTGGTTAGCATCGCTCAAGGTTGACCTGGTTTTCCTGGTGGAGACTGCTCCATCGGCTGCCAGCTGCAGTGAATGCATGCCATCCTGTGCATGTAAGGCCTTCTGGAACAAGCTGGAGTGATGCCAGGATCCCAAATCAGGATGCAGGTTCAGGCGATTTCTGCCTGTCCACCCCAGAAAAAAGGAGCATATTTTGGTAATATTCCTGCAAAGAGTTCTGGGATGTTTTGCTATGTTGGAGGCACTATATAAAGACAAAATATTGGCACTGTTCTGGTTAGTGTCGTTCATGACTCTGAGTTGCAAGGCAATGGTTGAGATTTCTGATATTGGCAGTCTAATGTCGGGTGGGAAAAGCAGAGATAAGCCCACTAACAGCAGTGATGGCTTTTTATACCATTGAATGTGGGAAGAAGGAGGCAGGCAGGGATTCCACCACATATTATTGGTGGGCTGGCTCTACTTCACGCGCCCCACCTTCAACTCAGCACTTCCATGATCTGGGCGTCATTTTTAAAGGCCATCCCAGTGAGCACTCCAGGAAACATTCTTTGCCCAGTTGTACCCCCTGGTATCAAACTGACACCATGTTGCATAATTACAGCGCAGTAGAAGCCCTTCGGCCCTAATAATGATATGCAAATATTTACAATGAGCTTCCCATTGTTCAATAGCAGGAACCACAGCCTGATGGGGTGAGCTGTGAGGAGGATGCAGAGATGTTTCAGCATGTTTTGGACAGATTGAGTGTGTGGCATGTGCATGGCAGATGCAGTATAATATGGATAAATGTGAGGTTATCCAATTTAGTAGTAATAACAGGAAAACAGATTATTACTTGAATGGGTGTAAATTGAGGTACTCAACAAGACCTTGGAGTCCTCGTGCATCAGTTGCTGGAAGTAATTGTGCAGGTACAGCAGACCGTAAAGAAGGCAAATGGTATGTTGGTCTTCGTACCAAGAGAATTGTAGGGATAGGGATGTTTTGCTGCAAATGTATGGAATGTTAGTGAGGCTGGAGTATTGTGTGCAGTTTATTGTGTCCTTAACTGAGGAAGAATATCCTTCCAAAGAGGGAGTAAGTGAACATTTATCAGGCTGATTCCTAGGATGGCAGGTTTGTCATTGTCTGTGAGTTGGTTAGGATTAAGTTCACTGGAATTTAGAAGACTGAGAGGAGATCTCATAGAAATTTATAAAGTTCTGACAGGGTTAGACAGGGTAGATTCAGAAAGAATGTTCCCAATGGTGGGGGTGTCCAGAATTAGGGATCATAGCTTGAGGATAAGGAGTAAACTTTTTAGAACTGAAGTGAGGAGACATTTCTCCACCCAGACGATGGTGAATTTGTGGAATTCACTACCACAGAATGTAGTTGTTGCCAAAATGTTGTCTGATTTCCAGGAGAAATTAGATATAGCCCTTGGGGCTAAAGGGATCAAGGGATATGGGAGGAAGGGGGGAATCAGAATATTGAATTGAGTGATCAGTTATGATCAAAATGAATGGCAGAGCAGGCTTGAAGGGCTTAATGGCCTGTTACTGCTTCTAATTTATGTATTTCTATGCATCCTGTTTTTATTTCAACTTGAAATGCAACTTTGGCTGTTTCGCAATGTTTTCGGCTTTCATCCACCTGATGTGAACAGGAGGGGAAAATCTCAGCCTGTGTTATTAATTATACTCCAAAGGTCCAAGCACAAAAAGCTCGGCAGATACTGCAGTGCAATACTGAATGGGTGGATGCAGCATAGTCAGAGGTGCTGCTTTCTGGATGACATGTTAAAGATCCTATGTCATTATTGTCAGCAAAAGGTAAGGGAATTATTTTCACTGCCCTGCCCAACATTGTTCCCTCAATTAACATTGCTTAGAATAGTTGCCTGTTCATTATCACATTGCTGTTCTTGGGAGTTTGCTGTGTGCAAATCAGTTTCTGCATTTCCTTTATCACAGCATTGGCTGAATGCAAAAATACTTCAACAGTTGGCTGCCAACTGCTTTATGTGGTCATGAGATCAAGAATGGCACTATATGAATACAAGTCCTTCCTTCTTGTTCATTAATTCTTAGCTTAAATCGTTAAAAAGTGTATTTCCCTTATTCACCTTATCAAAATGCTTCTGTCAAAGGCATCCGAACACTTCAGCTTGATTGTGAATGACAACTAAATTGCAGAATATTTTGGAGAATAAATGTAGTCCCACTTGTACTGTGCTGTGCCTTTAGTCATGCAGTAGCAATGCATTCATATGAGGGAAAGTAGACTGAAACTAATGTAAAAAAAAACTATAGGATCAAATTTTACTCCTGACAGGACAGTGGCTTTATAAGCAGACATTCTGGATTGATATCAGGAAACTCATTAACATGTTGCCTGCTGAATTCCTGACCAAATGTGATGAAAAGGAGCTGTTGCACCATTAAAAATGAATGGTTTGGAGGCTTTCAAAGAACAAAGAACAAAACAGCATGGGAAACAGACCCTTTGGCCCAAAGAGCCCGTGCAGCCACCCCAATGTTCCCATCTCTACCTGTAATCTCTGTCTATGTTTATAGATCTATGGCTTGAAACCAAATGAGACAATTTAGGGAGAATTTGTTCTGTCAATTAGCCTAAGAGCACATTTTTGGGGACTTTTCCAGATGGTCTACAAGAAAAAGTAGATAGATGTTTACAGCATGGAAACAAGCCCTTCAGTCCAAATGCCATACCATTTTTACATTAAACTAGTCTCAGTTGCCCATGTTTGGCCCACATCTCTCTATACCTATCTTATCCATGTAAGTGTCTAAATATTTTTCAAAAGACAAAATTGTACCCATCTCTACTACTGCTTCTGGCAGCTTGCTCCACATACTCACCACTCTCTGTGTTAAAAACTTGCCCCTCTGACCCTTCTGTATCTCTCCCCTCTCACTTTAAACCTATGCTTTCTAGTTTTAGATTTCCCTGTCTATGGGAAAATATGTTAATGATCCACCTTATTTACGGCCCTCATTATTTTATAGGTCTCCATAAGATCACCCCTGAGCCTCCTACGCTCCAGAGAAACAAGTCCCAGTTTATCCAGCCTCTCCTTATAACTCAAACAATTAAGTCCCAGCAGCACCCAAGTAAATCCACCAATAGCATTTACAAGTGATATTCATAAAGGATTCATAATGGTCTTCAAAACCCCCAATATCTGACATGTCAAGTAGTTTAGGCCAAATCATTATGTGATTTCAAGAAGAAATTAGATACAGCTCTTGGGACTTAAGGGATCAAAGGAAATGGGGGAAGGTAGGGTCAGGATATTGAATTTGAAGAGCAGTCTTGATGAAAATGAATGGTGGAGCAGGCTCAAAGGGCCGAATGGCCTACTCCTGCTTCTATTTTCTATGTTTCTTTCTTTCCTTCTCCTCTGTGATATCACAGCAAGAGGATGCTTTTACCCCTTCTTCTCCTTCGTGGATAACAAATCCATAATCAGGGCCTGGTAAAAGATCTGACATAGAATTTTCAAATATTAAATTGACCTGAGCCTCCCATGGCCTAGATCCTTGTTGCTACAGTTTACGTGGAAGGGTTTAGTTGGGTCTATAATTTGAATTATGTGTATATCTCAATGCTGTCGAGCAGGTGTGATTCTGCTATTTATATCAGGCCCTATCTATCCTGGGAAAGGATAGATTTACCAGGATGTTGCCTGGGATGGAGGGCATTAGCTATGAGAAAAGATTGAAGAAACTTAGTTTGTTCTTACTGGAATGACGGAAGTTGATGGTGCAACCTGATAGAAGTCTACAAGATTATGAGGGACATGGATGGAGTGGATAGTCAGAAGCTTTTTCCCAGGGTGGAAGAGTCAATTACTACATGGTATAGGTTTAGGGTGCGAGGGGCAAGGTTTAAAGGAGATGTACGAGGCATATTTTTTACACAGAGCGTGTTGGGTGCCTGGAACTCGCTGCCAAGAGAGGCAATGGAAGCAGATACGATAGTGACTTTTAAGGCTCAGCTGGACAAATACATGAATAGGATAGAAATGGAAGGCAATGGTACCCGGAATGATAAGGGGTTTTAGTTCAGTCGGGCAGCATGGTTGGTGCAGGCTTGGAGAGCTGGAGTGCTGTAACTTCCTTTGTTCCTTGTTCTTTTATCCTGTGCTTGAATTCAGAAATGTAAAAATTATGAGAAGTGGGAAGATATTTGAGTCACAGCAGGAGGACCCTGCTCCACCTCACTCTCTGCTATCTTACCCCTGTCCCCAGCTCGTCCATCATGTGGGGAGCATTAAAATTAGCCTTCAATTTTAGTCTCCAGAAATGGATGGTAAGTCAGGAGAAAGCAAAATGCTTCAAATGCTTAAGATTGATCTTTCTCTTGACAGCAACTGTTCCCTGTGGCAAACATGAATTCAAATTGAGTCTTATTACCTGTGTTTTATTTTTTATTTCCCAGTGAAACAGATTCCATTGCCTGAAGTTCTGTAATAAATAACTGCTAATTATTTCATCTGTTAACAATTCCTTTATTGAGTTGACATTTGGTTAATGACACAATTATTGCATCTAATTTCGTTATGTTGCATCAATTTACCATTGATGGTGACTGACCCACCCTGAAAAATTTCAGCTCTTGCTGGAAATGCAATTGTCAACAAATGTTGCAAGATTAGCAAAACACATAATGCATGTCAAAAGAATCATCTCCGAATATACTGTAAAATTATATGTTGCAGTTTAAAGATTAGTGTCACAAGTCAGCTTACATTAACACTGCAATGAGGTTACTATGAAAATCCCCTAGTTACCACACTCCAGCACCTGTTCAGATACACTGTGGCCAAAGCATCTAACCAGCACATCTTTTTGGACTGTGGGAGGAAACTGGAGCACCCGAAGGAAACTCACGCAGAGGACATGCAAACTCTGCACAGAGAGTGAACCAAGCCGGGAATCAAACTCGGGTTCCTGGCAGCAGTGCTAACCCCTGTGCCACCGTGCTGCCCACAGCACTATCATGCTGAAAGTGATGCATGTTCTTCTTCTTTCCCTAATGGAGGAAGTTTTCCAAATCCTTTTTCAGACTCTCTTTGCGGTGTTGAAAGAATTCGGAGACACCATGGTAATGTTCCACTTATAAATCCAGAATCTCCCAGTGTGTTCAGTGGTGCACAGTACATCACGTTTGTAGGGGGTTGATTTTTTTTTATATGAATGATAAATAACAGGAGCTTTCTGTGAAAGCTAGAATGTATTCCAGAATGCACTATGCATATCCCATTTTGATGCTAGGATGCATCTTGGTTTGTTGTCTGAAAATGGTTCTGTCTGAATAACATGAAATTGTTATTCAGCTAAACCATATATAACAAAGGTATGCATTTGAGGAATTATAAATAATTATGCACCTTTCCCAGAAATAAACTGGATATATTCACGTCTTCCAACAGTAATCTTTTCCGACTCTATAATCAAATGGAATGAATTATTGACTAACTGAATGTACTGAATGGGTCAGTGTGTAATGTCGTGCATTCTATTATCGTGTCTAACAGGGTTGTTCTTTTATTAATCAAACTAACTCTCCGCACCAGATCCACTGGTCAATGTAAGTCAATCAACTTTCATTTAAACACGTTTTCAGTTGTATGCTAGCAATGGAAAGGGGTTTTAAATAATAGGGCAGAATTTTAAGTTGGTGAGGGCAAAGGGGGAGCATAAAACAAGAGCAACAGGATTTCCTCTGGATTCCCACCTGCCCCAACCACACAGCGATTTTATGTTGAGGTGAGCAAAACTTTAGAAGGAAGCCCGCACTTGCCCCAGCTGAGGACCATTAGGGAAGAATTTTCCCATCCAGTCCAGCAGGGGAATTGTAGTGGGCTGAGTGCAGACCCACAGGCCTCGGGCAGGATTTTCAGATTTTGCAGCATGCATGACTGGAAAATCTCACCCTGTAAGTGGCCAATTAAAATGGGCTATTTCCTTTGTAGACTCAATTCTACGAAGAGATTTTACCTGCACTGGGGAATGCCCAAAACGGATAGGCCCAGATCTGGATGGAAAGGTTGACTGGAGGGGAGGGGGAAGTTGGGGGACATCCATCAGAAGCCTTCTTCCTATTATGAGTGACCAGTCCTTAAGGTGTGATGGCCATGTGAACTACCGCCCCCCCCCCCCCCCCCCCCCCCCCCAACCCCTCCTGGCCTTTCTTATTCCCAACACTCCAGTTGCCCTTTTGCAACTGCCTGCCCCCCACTCCCCTCCCTAGGTCTTCCCTACTCTCCCTGGGAAGCCTTTGAACTTATCATAGAATTCCTGCAATCCAGAAGGCCTTTCAGCCCATCAAGCCTGTACCAGCCACAGGCCTTATTACAGTATCCCCACATGTTTATTTTATTAATCCCCTGATACTAGGGTCAATTTAGTATGGCCAATCAACCTAATCCACATATTTTAGGACTCTGTGAGGAAATTAAAGTACCCGGAGAAACCCATGCAGACACAGGGAGAAAGTGCAAACTCCACACAGACAGTGACCAGGCTGGAATTGAACCTGGGTCCCTCTGTGAGGCAGATGTGCTAACCACTGTGCCACTGTGTGCCATCTTGTTAAGGCTCAGCTCTCTTCCTGTATTTCCTCATCAGTTCAGTGCAGCCACTTAATGCTCATTCCAGTGTGAATGGCTGGCAGGCACTCGGAGTCAGTGCGTGCGTGTCCCCTGTGAATCTTCCGATGGTGGGAGGCAAGGACACACCATCTAAAAATTTCAGACTCTGGATTTTCTTTTATTTAATTCTCAAGATATGGGTGTCACTAAAAAGGCCAGTGTTTACTGTACACCCCTAGCTGTCCTTGACAAGCTAGAGGTACGCTGCCTTCTTGAACAACTGCACTCTATGATGGAGATAGTGTTGTCTGATACCAATCCAGAATTTTGACCCAATGACATTGAAGCTTGAGCATTAGATGTCCAAGCTGGAATTGTGCACATTGAAGAGAACTTGGTTCTGAGAGTTTCCCCAGTTCCCTTTGTCCTTTTGGGTGGATACTATTGAAGACATTTTAGTGAGCTGCTGCAGTGTGTACTCTATAGATAGTAGACACCACAGTCATGGTATGTTGGTGGTGAAGGGAGTTTACAATGGTGGACTGGCAATCAGTCAACATCCTGCTTGTCATGGATGGCGTTGAGCTTTCTGAATGTTGTGAATCTGCACTCATCTATTCAAGTGCTGAATGTCCCAATGGATCCCTAAGACTTTTATCTTCCAAATGATGAAAAAGTTATGATGAGTTAGGAGGTGATCCATTCACTGAAGAATAACTAGCTACTGCCCTGTTCTAGTAATTATGGTGCATTGGTTCTGCCAGAATTTGATGATGGGAAGTTGTTGATAGTGATGCTGTTGATGGTCAAAGCTGGTTAGATTGTTGGAGATGCCCATGACCTGTCACTTTTGTGCAGCATGAGTGTTACATGCCATTTATCAGCTGAAGCCTGGATGTTGTCATGCTGCATGCCAGCACAGACTGCTTCATTATCAGGGAATCAATGACGTAACTGAACTCAATCACCAATGAATCCTCCACTTCAGACATAATGATGGATGGGAAGTCATTGATAAAGCAGGTGAATGAAGCTGGTTGAGCTGAGACTGCTGCCCTGAGAAACTCCGGGAGTGATGTCCTAAGACTGATGTTTAGATTCCAACAAGTATCTGAAATTCAGCTCTTTTGTTCATGTTTAGATCAGGTTGATAATGAGGTCCACAGTTAAGCGTCCCAGTAAAACTCAAAACTGAGCATTGTTGAGCAGGCTGTTAATGAAAAGTGCAGTTTGATCATGCTGTTGATAATTCTTCCTGTCACTTGGGCTGTTGACTGAGAATAAAGATTAGCTGGCTTATATCTGCCCTGTTATTTGTGGTTAGGACATTTATGGGCAAATTTCCACATTTTTAGGCAGATGCCAATATGGTAGCTATACCGAAACAGAGCTCTGGCTAGATCTGGAACTAAGGTCTTCATTATTACTGCTGGGATGTTGTTGGGCTCCATAATCTTTGCTGTTTCCAATGTTCTCTTTTGCTCAAAAGCTCTTTGTTGCTTTTTACAAAGAATTTCATAATCAATCCTTATGAGCAAAGCTCCTAAACAAAATAAAGTTGGGCTGATTTATTTTTATTTCATGCGGCCAGACTTATCTTCTCTTGGGGTTGATAATGGAACCTTTATAGACAATTTTAATCAAGACAATTTAATCACTACATTCAAGTGCCTACAGCAACATCTCTGTCTTTTTCAGTTGAAATTTCTTGGACTATAATTCGGCAATGTCTTTATTCAAAGACACCAATAGCCTATTAGAATGGTTTTGCCAATGTATTCTTGGACTATAATTCGGCAATGTCTTTATTCAAAGACACCAATAGCCTATTAGAATGGTTTTGCCAATGTATCTTTTGGCTGCATTGTTTCCAAAGTTTATTATTAATCTAATTTACATGTGCAGATTCTTTTATTGAACAGTTTCAACATGAATGCTTTTGCCAAATTAATTAGACAGTTGATCTCCCAATTGAAAAGCAAGTGCTGCCACAGGCAAGAAAGCTGGAGTGTATCCCCCCCTCGTGCTGGAGTGTACCCCCGCCTCGTGCTGGAGTGTACCCCCCCTCGTGCTGGAGTGTACCCCCCCCTCGTGCTGGAGTGTACCCCCCCCTCGTGCTGGAGTGTACCCCCGCCTCGTGCTGGAGTGTACCCCCGCCTCGTGCTGGAGTGTACCCCCCCTCGTGCTGGAGTGTATCCCCCCCCTCGTGCTGGAGTGTATCCCCCCCCTCTGCTGGAGTGTATCCCCCCCCTCGTGCTGGAGTGTATCCCCCCCCTCGTGCTGAGTGTATCCCCCCCTCGTGCTGGAGTGTATCCCCCCCCTCGTGCTGGAGTGTATCCCCCCCCTCGTGCTGGAGTGTATCCCCCCCTCGTGCTGGAGTGTATCCCCCCCCTCGTGCTGGAGTGTATCCCCCCCCTCGTGCTGGAGTGTATCCCCCCCCTCGTGCTGGAGTGTATCCCCCCCCTCGTGCTGGAGTGTATCCCCCCCTCGTGCTGGAGTGTATCCCCCCCTCGTGCTGGAGTGTATCCCCCCCCTCGTGCTGGAGTGTATCCCCCCCCTCGTGCTGGAGTGTATCCCCCCCCTCGTGCTGGAGTGTTTCCCCCCCTCGTGCTGGAGTGTATCCCCCCCTCGTGCTGGAGTGTTTCCCCCCCCTTGTGCTGGAGTGTATCCCCCCGCTCCCTGGAGTGTGTCTCCTTCGTGCTGGCAGCTCCTCCCGCGTATGATTCATCTGACTGTAGCATGTAAAATTCTGCACAATGGGAGGCACACCCTTCTTCACCTTTTTAACAGCCTCCCCATTCAGAAAGCGGCCTTCCTGCCCCCACCACAAAAATAGTGGGAAAGAGGGCATCTTTCCCCCCATCACTGCAATAATGAGTCTCCAAACCGTCAACCCCCACACATCGTGCATGCATGAGGATGACCT
The DNA here is from genome assembly GCA_024679065.1 of Sphyrna mokarran. Classification (NCBI taxonomy): domain Eukaryota; kingdom Metazoa; phylum Chordata; class Chondrichthyes; order Carcharhiniformes; family Carcharhinidae; genus Sphyrna; species Sphyrna mokarran. The sequence continues at coordinate 38,529,926 of JAGIQG010000002.1, read as the reverse complement.
GACTCCCCACTCAGCTTCCCCCCAAACTCCTTCAGTCCCCCACTTCAGCAACTCCCCTCTCCAACTCCCCCCCTTAAGCCTCCCCCTGAAGGAGCCCCCTCAGGCTCATCCCTCAGACCACCTCTCTCGGCAGTGCCAATGGTGCACTGTCCTCTGTCCCCAACTCACACCCTCACAGTGATACCCTGGCGTGTTGGATCCTGAGGGTCAAGGAGGTAAGTTCAGTAAACATGTGCTACTTTGCCACTGCGAGACCACAGAGGGAAGGTCCCCCCAAGGGTTCTGGGTGTTGTGTTGGCTTGGGGTAGGGACGAGGGGTTGAATTGAGCCATCTCTCCCGGGACTGGGGTCTAGTGGCTGGATTGCCCCTTCTAGCACTGGATATTCTGGAAGACCCTTGGCGTGGTGATTTCAGACATCTCTCTAGTCAACATCTTCATTCTGCTCCATGGACTGTGGACTGGTCACTTTAATCTCCATGCCACTGGACACCTGGCCAGCTTCTAAATCCCAACCATACTCTATTCTGCAGAAGGGATTCCCCTTTCTCCCTTTAAGAACTGCAGTTGTGAGAAGACCCCTTTCAAATCCTCTAACTGACAGAAGTCAGTTACTTGGGAGACTCCATTCTTGCTCCTGCGTCAGTAGATTATGACTTTAAACTGTTCCCTTGATGATTGATGATGATTCTCCAGCCAAGATATACCCAAAGTTGAATTGTTTACCTAGTGCACAACATTCCAGACAATATTAGAATGAAAGGAGACACGCATGGGAAAGAGTGAAGGAGAAAGAACACAGCACATATAGCACATGGACACCTTACAAAAAGTCTTGGAAAGATTGAGGCTTCACAGATTGCTAAGAGGAAAGGAAAAGAACCACATACTCCTTAGTGCTGCTCCAAATCTGCTGGCACTTATGGTGCGATAGAAGCCTTGTTCATGAGTGCAATACTGTAGCAAAGCAGAAAGAGCTGTAAGGAATTTCCCAGCCATAGGGCTGGAGCTTAAGATTTCCACTTGAGGCACTGCACTGTCAGTTCTAATGTGTGTGGAGAAAACTTCATAAAATCATCAGAAAATTTGGTGCAATGTTATGGTATTTTTTTTCTGGTGAGTCCACCTCAGCAGGTGAGTTGTTATATTCACTGTTGGCAGTTGGGCTTATTTTGGGGTGTGTGTGTTTCATTTCCCATAGGGTGGCATGGTGGCACAGTGGTTGGCATTGCTTCCTCACAGAGCCAGGGACCTGGGTTTGATTCCTGGCTTGGGTCACTGACCGTGTGGATTCAGCACATTCTCCCTCGTGCATGGATTTCCTCCGGGTGCTGCAATTTCCTCCCATAGTCCAAAAGACAAGCTAATTAGATGCGTCGGCCATGCTAACTTCTCCCTCAGTGTACCCGAATAGGTGGCAAGTGTGGTGACCAGGGGTTTTCCACAGTCACTTCATTGCAGTGTTAATGTAAGCATATTTGTGACACTAATAAATAAATTTAAAAACAATCTGCTTACTTCCTTCTTATTGGCAGAAGAAAGATTCATATCAACCTTGTTCAGTTGAATCCCATTCTTTATTTCATAGTTTTCTGATGAACTGGGTCCACCTATCAATGAGTGTCATCCTTTTTCCCTTTGCTGAGCTTTCTATCCAGACATTGAAATCTTTTTTGTCTGGTAGAGGACCTGAAATATTAATCTAACTAATGCCCCTTTAAAGGACCAGCTGGTGACAGATCCTAAAGATGTTGCAAAAAATTAGTTTTGCGGATTTGGTGGCTTGTCCCTTTAAGGGCAACACAACAGAATAAGGGTGTCCTTGCCCACATGCCATTTTGGACTCCACGTGTGGGATTATCCAATGGGGAGAATGGCTGCTAGACAGATATTTTGGGAGCTAGCTGCAGCCCATGCGGATGCCGTACAATTCTTATTAATAAATTCTTTTGGTATTTACTAATGAAGTCTGTGAAAGTATATCATTATGTCTGGCGACGAGGATAAATTATCCTATCTCCGCTTCTGACTCAACATCTGTAAATATCATATTTTAAGAAAGTACTCACCAAAATGCCTGCCTTTGGGCAAATAGACACATTTGACCCCTTGACAGAGGACTGGATACAATATGTTGAGCATCTTTGGTATTATGTCCAAGCAAAGAAAATAGGGAAGGAGGTGAAACACAATTCAGGAGAAATAGGAGCAATTCTCCTATGTGTTTGTGGAACTAAGATCTATAACCTTATGCACTGTCTTACAGCCCAAACACCTGACTCTAAATCATCCAATGAGCTTGTGAATTTAGTGAAGGCTCAATTGCAACATCAACCTACAGTCACACTCCAGAGATTCAAATTTAATTCGAGGGTGAGAACCCCAGGTGAACTGAACGCAACTTACATTATTAAACTGCAGCAATCATCACAGTATTGTGATTTTGGAGCCACCCTAATTGACATGTTACAGGATAGGTTAGTTTCTGGTATGAACAGCAATGCTATTCAACACAGTCTTCTTGCAGCGATCAAAATAAATTGTTAACAAGCAATGGAGATAGCGCTGGCTATCATTGGAAAGTGCTGAAAAAGATGCATAAGAGTTGCAGAGCACACATAAATGTACTATTATCCAGTTCGGACAGAATTTGCAGCTAACTGTGGTGCCAAAACCACTGGAGCACCTACATGGTAGGAACAATTTCAGCCACCAAAAAAACAAAAAAGTACATAATAGGTAGTCAGTAATGCTTAAAGGGGAATGTCACTGATATGGAGGCAACCACTGTCCTGAATCATATCGATTTATGGAAGCTTAAGTGTTTTTATTATTTTATTGATAAAACTGTGCAGAGCTAAGTCAAAAATCACTGAGCAATCGATCAACTAAGAATTTACAAGTATACAGTTGGAAGAGCTCAGCACCAATGATTCTGGTATTCACTCTCTGTTTAATCAAAATACAAGCAAGAAAATCCCTATTACTGTAATGTTAGTCAATGGGAAGTCTCTTAAGATGCAAGTGGATGCAGAGCATCAGCCACTGTGATGGGCGAACATACATTTCAGTACTTAAGAGAGGGAGTCCAGCCATTGAACTTGAAGAGCACCTCTGTCAAGTTGAAGACGTAAAAGGAAGATGCAATAAAAATAAAAGGTACACATTGGTATCTGTAAGCTCTGGACAACAGTCACCCAACTCCCAGTGATAATAGCAATAGGTAAAGGAATAAGCATCGTGGCCACAACTCAACCCAAGAATTCAAGGTGAATTGGACCGAGATGTTTCAAGTGTAGCAAGGAGGATTATTCAGACTGATAAATATGAGAGCACATTCTATGATGATGTAGCCAAATTCAAGACCGTTAATTAGATAAATTACAAGATTTATGTGGATCCAGAGGAAACACAGTGATTCTTTAGGTAAAGCTGGGACCATAAGCCTGATGAGAGAAAATGCATAATGAGCTAAATAGGTTGGAATAACTAACCATTATTCAGCCAGTTCAGTTCTTGAATGGGCAGCATCAACAGCCCCCATATTGAAACTAGACAAGACCATCTGTATTTGTGGTGAACGTAAGTTAATAGTTAATCAGGCCACCAAGCTGGATAAGTACCTGATTCCAGGAAGACCTGTATGCAAACTGGCAGGAGGTCAATCCTACACAAAGCATCTTGAATTCGATGACACTTTTTGGGAATATGTCATGATAAATACACACAATGACCTATTCTAGTACACACATCTGCCTTTTGGCATGCCTTTGACATGTGTATATTCCAAAGAACAGTGGACAGTCTGCTACAGAGGCTACTGCAAGCTGTTATGTACCTTGAGGATATCCTTATAAACAAATTGACAAAGGGTGAGCATCCTGCAAACTTAGAAGAGATGTCAAAGTGATTTCAGAAAACTGGGGTTCGCCTCAAGGAAGAGAAGTGTATCTTTCAAGCCATTAAGATAAGCTACTGGGACACCGTGGAAGTTAGCTACAGCCCATGAAGCTGCTGTCCACTTCTTGTTAATAAATACCTTTTTGCTCACTAATGAGGCTCATGAAAATGCATCATTTCAGGGCTAAGAATGCCCTGGCTCTTTGTACCTGGAAGGCAGCAGGCTACATTTCAACCATTTCTGAGGTTTGCGTTAACCTAATTCCTAGACTAAGAGGTGAGGCTTTAACTTGCTTTCCAACACTCACTGGCAACAAAATACTACAGGAGCTAAAATTAGGGCCCTGATCATTCCTGTCCTGAAGGATTTCTGACTAGAAAATGTCTCAGTATACATTATTAAGATAGAGTGTGAGCCATTGTTAAAGGGTAGCTGCTTTAATGCATTGTGGCACTCCTGTAGCTTTCGATATGATCTGCTTGATCTGAGCTCAAATTAAATCTAGATTTTTTTGACTGGTTTGCACAGTGCCAATTCTTTTTCATAATGCTCCAATATTGTCCGTCTTGTAGCCAGGCCTTCCTCCCTTCAAAATATGAACAGAAGGCCACATGAGGCCTACCCACCAGTTGTTAAATATACCAACTGGTGCTTTGTCAAATACTTAAAATTGTGCTTGGAGTTGCTTAAAGCCAGATAGAAATATGCCTGATTTATAATTAAAGAACAAATATACTGGATAAGACCATTGATGATTTGAGATGGACAGCTAACCATGGCTTAACAATGATGCTCCCGTTTCTCAGTCAAAGAGCTATTAAAGTGGCCCGGTGGCACAATGGTTAGCACTGTTGCTTCACAGCACCAGGGACTTGGGTTTGATTCCTGGCTTGGGTCACTGTGTGTTGAATCTGCATGTTCTCCCTGTATCTGTATGAGTTTCCTCTGGGTGCTCCGGTTTCAAAGAACAAAGAAAATTACAGCATAGCAGCAGGTCCTTCTGCCCTCCAAGCCTGCACTGACTCTGTTCCCTAGATATCTGGGGACCATACCCCTCTATTCCCTCCTATTTGTGTATGTGTCAAGACGTCTCTTAAAAGTCACTATTGTATCTGCTTCCACTACTTCCGCCAACAATGAGTTCTAGACACCCACCACCTTCTGTGTAAAAAAACTTGCCTCGTACCTCTCCTTTAAACACTGCCCCTTGCATCTTAAATCTATGCCACCTAGTAATTGACTCTATCCAGTCCATCATGCCCCTCATAATCTTGTAGACTTCTATCAGATTGTCCCTTCAACCTTTGTTGTTCCAATGAGAACAAACTAAGTTTCTTCAATCCTTCCTCATAGCTAATGCCGTCCATACTGGGCACCATTCTGGTAAATCTTTTCTGTATCCTCTCCAAAGCCTCCACATTCTGACTGTATGGTGACCACAGTTCGAAAGGCCTGCTGGTTAGGTGCATTGGTCATGCTGAATTCTCCTTCAGTGTTCCCGAACAGGTGCAAGAATGTGGAGATTAGGGATTTTTACAGTAACTTCATTAATGTAAGCCTTACTTGTCACACTAATGAAATAAACTTAAACCTAGCCCAAGCCCCACTCTAGGATCTGAGCTGGTATTTTAATGCAGTACTGAGAAAGTTCTGCTTTATCAGAGGGGTTAGTTTTTGGATGTGACCTTAAACTTACTTTTACAGTGAAAATAAAAGCCTAATATGTTGAAAGGAGTGTCCTGTTCATAGTTCAGCTTAAAAGCAGATTGTCTGTGATTCATCTGAGTGCTGTTTTGGGGACTTCACTGTGTACAGATTGGCTGACACGTGTTTCTACATAAAAAGGTGACCACATTGTAAAATAATTCATTAATTTAAAAGTGCTTTGGAAAAGTCTGGGGGCGTAAACATTGTTCCTTTCCTATTTCTTGGCTGGTCAATCTTCTAATTTTGTCGCTAATGGAAGCTGCTGATGTACCTGAGGACAAAATAATTGAGTTTCATCTGCAGTACTTGACAGAAGAAAATGGAATTGCCAACATATTGGGTAGGATTTTCTCTGGGGCATATTTCTAGCAGTTCAGGCAACTTGCCATTAGCCATCGGTATGATCTTCTGATCCCACTGAGGTCTATGGGGTTTTGTGTGGCTCACCCATCTCTCTGCCAAGGAGTCCTGGGTTCACCTTCAATGGCACTGGTAGATCTGCTTGTGTGAAGGACCAGAAAATGCTGCCCACTGTTACTAAAAGCATTTTCCTTATCTTTGAGAATAGTTCTTCCAAAACATTTTGGGTCAAATTTTCTTGTACTCAGCTACAGGTAGCTTCTCAGAAAGTCTCATGAGTGAAGACCAACGTCTCTAATGTATCTATGTCCAGGTTTTATTGACTGATCATACACCACATGGAAGATCTAGTCCATAATCATAGCCACATCTTAGACAAAATCCATAGCATTCAACTAAATAATGGGGTATAAATTGGTGAGCATTGTATCCATTTTTGAGTCTTCAAAGGTTCACCAGATTAATCCCATGAATGGCAGGATTGTTTGTGAAGGAAAGATTGAGGAGACTGGGACTGCAGTCTCTGGAGTTTAAAAGAAAGCGAGGGGACCTCACTGCAGTTCTTACAGCACTCAACAGGTAGGTGCAGGAAGGATGCTTCCCCTTGTTGGGAAGTCTAGACCAGGGGTCACAATCTCTGAATAATGGGCAAGCCACTTAAAACTGAAAGGAGGAGGAATCCTATCATTCAGAGGGTGGTGAACCTTTGGAATTCTCCACCCCAAAGTGTTGTGGAAGCTCAATCATTGAGTATGTTCAAAGCAAAGATCAATAGATTTCTAGACACCAATGAAATCAGGAAAATGGGCACAGTGTGGGAAAGTGTGATCAAAAATTAACCACGATCTAGTTAAACGGCCAAGCAGGCTTGAGGGATCTAATGGCCTACTTCTGCTCTTATATTCCTAAAAAAACCTTTTGACAGACTGGCTATCTCTGGGGTGTTGCAAGTATTGGGCAATTCTTCATCAGTCTTTATGTTCAAATTGGGAAGGCTGTCTGAAGCCTTCAGTGAGTGAATGGTTGAGCCAGGAAGTTGGTGTGGGTGGTTAGTATAAAAGAACTGCCACAGAATCGAACAACCATTGAAGCCCTTTTCTCCTGATTTGAGGAAATAGTTCAGTAAGTAGTTTAAAATCTATATTGACTAGAATTTCATCATCCTACCTTGGGAATTGGGGTTGGTGAGGGGCGAACCATGGAAAGGTCTGTGAACTTGGATGGGATTTTATGGTTTTGAGGTGAGTGAGACTATAAAACCCTACCCATCATGTCATAACTACTGTTCACTTACTATTTTTTAGTGCAACAAATTAGTTTGACAGGGAAAGCCTAAGTTACAGGAAAGTGAAATGTTTCTCCTGCTGCTTTTTGAAAGCGAGGAGGATTATATGAAAGACATTTACCCAGTCAACCAAAATCAAGTGAAGTTAGACCATTCAACCAAGCTTTGTCCTGAATGCTTTTAAAGTTTATTTTTAAAGTTTATTTTATTAGTGTCACAAGTAGGCTTACATTAACACTGCAATGAAGTTACAGTGAAAATCCTCTGGTCGCCACACTCCGGCGCCTGTTCGGGTACACTGAGTTTGAATTTAGCTTGGCCAATGCACCTGACCAGCATGTCTTTCTGAGAGTGGGAGGAAACTGGAGCACCTAGAGGGAACCCACGCAGACATAGGAAGAACGTTCAAACTCCACACTAACAGTGACCCAAGGCAGAAATCAAATCCTTGTCCCTGGCATTGTGAAACAGTGTTGCTGACCACTATGTGGACAGTATTGAACTTCTTGAGTGTTGTTGGTACTGAATTCATTCAGTATTCTTTCAGACTGCTTATTTGTGCCTTGAAGTGATAGAACAACTTTGTGGAATCAGGAGTTGTGCTGCAAAATGACTTGCCTCTGACTTGCTATTGTAGACACGTTTGAATGTCTGGCCCAGTTCAATTTCTGGTTAGCGGTGAACCTCAAAATGTTAACAGAGATTCTGCTGATAGCCAGCCCATGTTCTTACTCCTGACTAATCAATACCTGATTCTCCAAGACCCCTGTCCTGTGAAACCCCTACTCCTCCATCCTCCCATTCCACATTACTTACCTGTGGTTTGGGCTGTTCCATGATTCTGACACTCTGGTGCCAGTCCTTCCAGCAGCAGCCATATCCTCCCCAGGGGTGTAGTATAGGTTGTTTGGTACATGTAGGGACTGAGTCCAGTATTGCCCACACAGTGATGTAAGAGAACACATGACCTGCATTTAGGGGTTAGCCGAGTGTGCACAAACAAATATGAAGGCTGCTCCTAGCTTGAACCCTTTACTGTGTAAATAATTCTTGTAATTAATAAATACGTACAGTTAACCCACTGCAGAGTGGTGATACCATCTTGAATTTCAGCAACTTCTTAAGGCTGAACCTACATTTCAAAGTATTTTAGCCATGGATCAGAAATCCGCACTTAAAGATCAATTTGGACTTGTCCAAGGCTCAGATCAATTATGTAATTGGGGATTTTGGAGAAAAAAAATTCCTGAGATACACAATTCCTTCAAGTCTTGATAAAACAACAGCCGCTGAACAAGTTAACACACTGCTTTATTCGTTGGCCTGATAGTGAACTCCATTATTGTGAGTCAGGGAATCAATGAATTATCTGCTAAATTCATTCATGCTTATTTGAACTGATGAAGTAACAAATTCCTAGAAAGGAATAAATTGAATAAACATATCCAGCAGTCTAGAGACCCTGTTGACTCATACATTAGTGATGTGTACAGATTGGCTGTAAGCTGTGAATAGGGATAACTAAAATCTGGACTCAAGAATAGAATAGCTATAGGACTCATGGGTGACGCATTCTCAAATACACTGCAAGTGGAGGAAGATCTCACCCCCGAGAAATTGTTAGGCTGTCTGATCTCCATGTACAGTAAAAGTCCATTTTAAGAGGAGAAAGTTAATTATGTTTCAAAGGAAGCCCCCACTGCTCGATGAGTTAAACACCACAGAAATGGGGTCACACCAAGCCAAGGGAACCAAAATCCTAACGAATCAGTGGAACAATCAGTGCTATGGAGTAAAGTGCCCCCACAGGTGAAATCAATTTATTGTAAATTCAGCCCGAGGCTTTCCGTATAACAGAATTAAACACTTTGGCAAACTCTGCAAAGCCAAAATATCTAAACCCACGGAAGACCCAAAGATGATTCGTGAGTTTTAGTCTGTGCACTAAGAGGACATAACATGCTTCTTAAATGTGGTCAAAGATCCGAGATTTTCAAATTAGAACGTGGATGTTTTGGATAGCGGCCATTTCACAAACATTACATTAGACACAGGGGTTAGTAAAATGGTCTACCACACAAAGAACCTTGGCTGTGAGTCCTCTGACTTCAGACAACAGAGTAAGAAGTCTCACAACACCAGGTTAAAGTCCAACAGGAATATTTGGTAGCAAAAGCCACTAGCTTTCAGAGTGCTGTGCCTTCGTCAGGTAGGTGGGAATTCTGTTCACAAACAGAGCACCACTCTATGAGCCTGAAAGAATCCAACTTCTGGCCATTGATATGATTCTGAAACCATCAAGGTGTGCAGTAAACAAACCTTTAAGCTGATGTTAGTAATCGTGAGCGGTCTTCTCTCTTAAGCAGAGATGCCTATGTAATCCCAAATCTGCTCAAATGACAGAGCCACTGCAAATTCCCGAGAGCTGAAACAAGAAAGAGTATCCAGCGTGGGTCTTCAGTTTTAAAATTTCTTCTCTCTTTGCAAAGCACCTTTAGCAATGGCAGAGCTTATTTCCTTGGGTGGATGTAGCTGTTATTAGGGGGCATAACTATAAAGTTCATGGTGAGAGATATAGGAGAGATTTCTGAGGTAGATTCTTCACTCAGAGCGTGGTTAGAGTGTGGAATGCACTGCCTGCTGTGATAGTGAAGTTGAACACTTTAGGAACTTTCAAGTGGTTATTGAATAGGCACATGGAGCCCACCAGAATGATAGGGAGTGGGATAGCTTGATTTTGGGTTTGGACATAGCTCGGCACAACATCGAGGGCTGAAGGGCTTGTACTGTGTTCCGTGTTCTATATTCATTTTCATTACAGATGCTGGGAAGCCCTCAATGGTCAGATCAGCCAATGACTCAGATGGTTACCATGACATCTTTTGTTGAAAATAGAAGTGAGAGCAACCAACAACAAATATGTATCAATCTTCGGGTCTGATGATTGTTGATGAGGCCAACACTTGACAACAGAGCAAACACTTCAACTCCCAGCCAGCATGATAGTGTCACATACCACATTGGAACTAAATGGCAACAATCCAATACCAATAGCAAATTACACAGCTAAACGCAAGCAACCATCCTCAGGACAGAAATAGCCATCTTCTGTCACAGAGGATATCAGAACAACTCACACAATGATGGAAGAAGAGGAAAAAAAATGACATTGTGATGAGCACAAAGTTTGTCCTGTCCTCAAGAAATGGATAGAATAACACCAACCCATCACCATAACAGCGGAATCGACAAAATGCAGATCAATACCAAGGAAAGGTAAATAGAGGATGAAAAGATACACAGATGCAAGAACAACCTTCACATCAACAGTGTTTATCACTCCTCTGTCAACAGCACTTGAGATGTAGAAGGAATATTAAGGTCTCTAGGCTTCAAACTCAGAGATCTGAAGGGGGGAGATTGAGCAATAATAGTGATGTAACTAGATATGGTAAACTAGAAAAACTTGAAATATGTGGGATAAAGACATTGGGGTGCTGTAGTTTAAAGGTCAGAATAGGCCAGAATTCCCCAACTGTTCACATCCCACTGTCGCTACAAGAAAGGACAGAGAATTTGGTGCTCAGCCAAATCTCCGTTCATTGCAGCGGGAATGGAGAATCTGGCTGGAGTGAATAGCCAGAGAATCCATCCATGGCTTTAATATGGGTCTGATTATGATGCTGCCCACTCAGGGATGTAAGAGAACATATGAATCAGCTGGGGGAAAGAGGGGTGCCCCCTGGGCATTGCCACCTTGGCAGTTCAAGCCTGGCCCCTGACACTGCCCAAGGGACAAAGTGGCAATGCCCAAAGGGCACCTTGGCACTGCCCATCAGGCATTGGGCAATGCCAACGGTAGGTGGCAAGAGGGGATCGGGCCTTTAGGGGACAGGATCTCGAGGGGGAGATCAGTGGGGGTAGGAGGGAGTCCCAATGCCACTCTATAGTTGAGGTTGGTGACTGAGAGAGCAAGGCTAGCAATTGGGGTTGTTTATTGGGGTGTTGGGGCTGCAAGTCTGGGAGGCGGTGGGGGGTGGTAGTCAGCGCTGCCGGAGATAGGTGGGATGTGAAATTCAGACAGGTCGGAGGGAGGGGCGAAGGGGTTGTCGAGGCTGGCCCAGACACCTCTGGGAGCCCAGCGATTGGAGGCTGGGGGATTGGCAAAGGCAGCATTGCAGGAGTCACAGGATTGGCCACTGATCAGGCTGTCCAGTGATCAGGAGGCCAGCAATGTGGGGGCTACTCCACATGAGCCAATCTCAGCCCTGGCAAAACAGCACATGGACAGTGGCCTGCTCAGGAATAGGCCCTGCCCCTGATTTTTAATGAGATTAATGCAAGTGCACCTTACAGTACACCGAGTGTGGGAAATTCATTATGAAAATCCCACTGAGAAAACGAACAGGATGTATTCCAATTTTTACATGAATTCAACACTTAGAATTTTTCAGGGAGAATTGCCTTCGATGAGTGGAATGGCCTAATTTAGTGCTGTAAACATTCTACATCTACTGATTCTCTGAGTGAGAATGTAGCATTACCTGTCATCACTACCATTTTCCTTTTTAGCCCAAAAACCAAGTAGTGAAGCGGTAGAAGATCCAACTCTTTAATCACAATGATTCCCTGGTAGTGGAAATGACCAATGATATTCCCTGGTGGAGTTGTACTGTTCTCTTGAGACTAATCTCCCTATTGATAGGAATTCTTCCAAAAAAATCTAAGTGCCCAACATACAGGCCTCACACCCATTCCTTGCTCATAAGCCTCCTGGACTTCCGCAGGCTAGCCCCCATGTCACATCCCACCAACCAACCTGGCCAGCCCTAATTTCTCCAATCCCCTCTCCCATCCTGATGACCAGTCCTGATCCCCGCCACATAGCCAGCCCAGATCCTCGCCTGGACAGCCTCAACCCTCCCTCCACCTCAATGGCCAAACGCAATCACCTCCTCCCTCTACCAGTGATCCTGATTGTGGAGTGGCAGCAGGTTCTCTCTCCACCCCCCCGCCCCCCCCCCCACCAACTGATGTCCCCACAAATAGGCCCCCCACCCCTCCGTACACCCCACCCTGTTGGGTAGTGCCAATGTGCCCCTTTGGCAGTGCTAAGGTGCCAGGCTGGCACTGCTCAAAGGGCACATCTCCTTACACCTGACCTCCCAGGAGTAGGGGAGGCCTCAATGGCCTTTGTTGCCTCCAGCGAGGTCAGGACACCTATTTCCCGTTAGTGGGGAACAGTTGTAAACGCTGCTGGAGGGAACCATTCCTGATGGCAGTGAGAGTGTGGGACAGAGATGCTAGACAGCCCAGAGAATTCTATCCCGGACCCGCTAAACATTTTGAAATCTTCATTTCTCAATATGATAATCAACTCCATAGCGAGTTGCAGAGCTGATTATGCTAAATAAATTGCCTGATAGACTTGTGACTCCGATACAGCACCCCCACCCTCCCCCCTGCTGTCTCCCCCGGCCCCTGCACAGTGCGAGCACCACAGCGAGGGGGAGAATCCCGCCACAGTCTCTGTGCATTTAAATCCATAGTTGCTTATTGAAATGTCCCTGCATCTTGTTGTCTCATTCTGTCCTCTGGGTGATATTTCTATTTGGGAGAGCAGATGACTCACTAAAAATAAATTGAATACTTTTAAGTCTTTGAAAAAAAGGTTAGGCACCATTGATTAGAATTGTGTTGATCTGAGGACAGGATTGCAGGCTGCGAAATGTGTCTGCAGTGTTCTGATAGGGGCACATGTCTACTATTTGGATACCAGCTGAATTATTAACTGAATAATAAGTGATGAGTTAAATCTTGCCTGTGGTAATACCGCACAGACAGCAGCTCCCCAGTGAGAGTGAGGCATCTAACCTGCTTTTTGTCAATTAGCAGAGACCGTCCTCACTGTTCTCTCAATATTCAGGAGGAATGGTTTAATCAGGAATTCAGCGGTATAGCAATTATTGTAGAAAATGCATTTGACATCTGAAAAGCACGCTGAAAGATTCAGTGAGGACAGATAGCCCCCATTCATTGTGACTCATTTCAATGCTACGCGTGTGGTGTCGCATATTCTTTGTGTGCAAGGAAAGAGAATCTTTGTCAGGTGCAGCACACAGCACTGAGTATGTCTTTATAGAGCATACAAATGCCAATATGTATGTGAATAAAGAGAGAGCTGTTACCAGAGATATTGAGTGGCTTGTAAATGCAAATACAATGCAACCTTGTATTAATGCAGGATAGATCCATTTTCATTAATGGCTGCACTTTGCAACTGCTGATGTGCTTTCATCTTTTAGGAACATGCCGACTTCAACTCAAGGTTCTTACAACCCAAGGAAGCCACCTACTGTCGTACCACTGCTGCTATATTTGTAATTTATTTACAACAGTATAATAGTCATAATTGCTGGAAGAATGTGTCAATATTTGGACTGGTCCAAGGCACGTTAGACAATAATTCATATCCCTGGCTCATCTCGTTAAACTGAAATTTTTAAGATGATTGATACTAACATCTTGTATATATTTAGAACCACACATCACATTTCGTTTGTATTTATATCTTTTTTAGTGCTTTCTTTCTTAAGCAAATACCAAGTTGGTTTATCTTGCTCAAAGTTGTAACCTTCTTGCAGTTATGAATAATGCAACAGAAGTAAGATTCAGCTCATATTAACTATTGTGCAAAAAATTGAATAGGGTTGGTATATGGCTGGGGGATTGCGATGCTCTGTTACTCTGATTGAGGCGATGCGGGCAATACACAAAGGCTTCACTGCCTACTCACTTTGATGATTGTGGTGTGCAGCCTAGCGTAAAGTCGTTGCTGATTTGCTGCATGCTCAGCAGGAGGCTAGGATGAGTTTAAACCTTAAAGTCAGTCTGTACCCCTTAAAGTGCAGCTGCATTCTAGCTGCCGCAGGTGGTGGAACTATCACTTCTTGACCTTTTGGCTAAGGTCAAGCATCAGATGAAGCCCAAACGTCAGATGAAGCCCAACGCTTTCTCTTGTCAGCTTAGATCTTGTTTGTCTCTCTTCATTTGGATTTTGAATTTGGTGTTTGGAACAAGCAAGGAAGGGATTCGGATTTGCCCAGTTCACTCTGATCATTGGCTTTATAACTTTGACAATGGAGTAAAAAAATTTTAAAAAATGTTTTCCAACTCCAATCGCTGCAGCCATCCAGGATGAAGATATGTTCCTTCTTCATGTACTTTTTCAAGTCCCAACATCCCCTCATGTCGCAATCTGGTATGAAGCACAAACTGAAGAGTGTCTGAAGAAGCACCTCTTGCTTTCCATCCACTATCGCCCTCACCCTCACTGCTTCTTTCAGCCTCTGTTTTGCCTTCAACATTTATGCTTTCAGAGACTCTAATCTGCATCCTAACCAGCCAGTGCAGCCCACATGATGAAGGGCATGAGAAAGGACATCACATCTGATGAAGAAGAAGGCCTTTCAGCCCATTGATGCCGTACTGACTGTCTGACCAAGTATTTTACCTAGGCCACCATCTCCCAATCCCTGTAGCCCCACACATTTTCCATAGCTAATCCACCTAACCTACTCATCAAGAAACACCAGAAACAATTCTGCTGCAGCATATACACCAAACCTGCACATTTTTGGAACGTGGGAGGAAACCGATACGCCCAGAAGAAACCCTCGCAGACACAGAGAGAATGTGCAAACTCCATATGGACATTCAGTCAAAGCCAGAATTGACTCCAGCACCGTGAGGTAGAAGTGATAATCACAGTTATACCATGTCATGCAAGCTCATACTTCTAGCAGTGTAACCAACTGAAGCTGATACAAACAGTGTAATTGATTGAAGCTGACAATAAGTATAACTGATTGAAGCTGACACTCACAGTGTAACTCATTGAAGTTGACAGTAATATTGTAACTGATTGAAGCTGACAGTAACACTGTAAAAGATTGCAGCTGAAAGTAACTGACTGAAGCTGACAGTAACACTGTAACTGATTGTAGTTGACAGTAACAGTATAACTGTTTGAAGCTGACACTAACAGTGTAACTGATTGAAGCTGACGCTTACAGTGCAACTGATTGAGCTGACACTCACAGTGTAACTCATTGAAGTTGACAGTAATGTTGTAACTGATTGAAGCTGACAGTAACACTGTAATAGATTGCAGCTGACAGTAACTGACTGAAGCTCATAGTAACAGTGTAACTGATTGAAGTTGACAGTAACAGTGTAACTGATTGAATTTGACAGTAACAGTGTAACTGATTGAAGCTGACACTAAGAGTGTAACTGATTGAAGCTGACACTAACAATGTAGCTGACTGCAGTTGATACAAACAGGATAACTGATTGAACTGACATTAAAAGTGTAACTGATTGAAGCTGTCACTAACAGTGAAACTGATCAAAACTGACACTACAGTGTAACTGATTGAAGCTTACAGTAACAGTGTAAGTCAGCTTAAATCAGCGATCATAAAGCACCTTCTTGGTTGCAACTCCACACAAAGCCTGCATGAAACATACTTCAAGGCTAAAATCTGAGCCACAAATCTCAATGTCACTGGTTGAGCTGGGGGAATTTTGCAGTAACAATACGATTCAGGCAATCCTGAACAATAATGGCCTGGATTTTCATTCAGTTGGGAATGAACAGCTGTTGATTACACTTATAGCTGCCCACAGACTTCTTGTGCATTTTTAAGCAACAACTCCAAATCACTCGAGGTCTGGTACAGCTTAGTGCCTTCTCCAGTCAATCTAAGACCAGCCGGAGAAAGAAAGCAGCACTGTGTCTCTTTGAGCAATTCGATTGAACAATTCTCGTTGAGAAACACAGCAAGGGAGCTATTCTAGACGTGCTATCCAGTCTCGCATCAGTTCTCCCGGGGCAAACAGCATCACAGCATGGCCCTACACAGTGTACTCTCTGTGATATTATTGGGAAACAGCAAGTGAAACATACAGGCAGCAGCCAATGGCTCTGACTAAGCTGTGGGAATCATTGTAGGAATATAGAAACATAGAATATAGGAGCAGGAGGAGGCAATACGGCCCTTTGAGCCTGCTACCCTGCTCATCACAATCATTGTTGATTGTCCAACTCTATTGCTTATATCCTGCTTTATCCCCATAACCTTTGATCCCATTCACCCCAAGTACTAAACTCAGCTGCCTCTTGAATGCATTCAATGTTTGGCATCAACTATTTCCAGTGGTAATGAATTCCACAGACCCACCACTTTTTGGGTGAAGAAATCTCTCCTCACCTCCATCTAAAGTGGTCTATCCTGTGTCGTCAAACTCTGACATGTGCTTCTGGACACTAGTACCACTGGGAACAACCTTCCTGAATTTACCCTGCCCAGTTCTGTTAGGATTTTATAAGTCTCGATGAGATGCCCCGCTCAATCATCGGAACACCAGCGAAAACAATCCTAACCTAGTTAACATCTCCTCACATATCAGTCCCTCCATCCCCAGAATCAGACTGGTAAACTTTCGCTGCACTTGAGAGAGAAAGAGCAAGAACATCCTTCCTTAGAAAAGGAAAAGTAGTCTCTCCCTCTCTGCGTCTTAATCAGTAAAGTATGAATGAGACAATCGAAATCAATGTCAAATCATGTATGGAATGCAAAATAAAGTGAGGGGGAACAGGAAATTCACAGAGAAAGAGAGAGAGAGACAAGGAAAAAGTTAAATAAAGATAATTTTCATAGAATCATTCAGCGCACAGGAAGACCTTCGGCCCATCGAGTCAGCACTGACATGTGAGAAACACCTGACATCCCACCAAATCCCATTTATCAGCACTTGATCCATAGCCTTAAATGTTATTTGTGTGACTGCTGACAGAAAATTGTAGTTCGTGTGAAACTGGGTTTCACAGTGACGATTGAACTCTGCTACAACAGAATATGACCCCGATTTCACAAACCACAGAACATGGTTCTTGTGGACAACCAAAGATCATAGAATGATGAAATTTGACACAAAAGGGGATTTGGAAAAGTTTGAAGGCTAAAAGCATACAAAAAAAAACAGGCCTATGAAGAAACAAAGGAGCAATTCAAGCAAATTGCTGAAGTGAGGAATGCTTGTGTGGAGTTGAATTCAAGCCTTTCAAAACGGATTATTTTAAAATCTATAAATGCCACAGAAATGTATTTTTAGGATTAGTAAAACAATTAGGAACCACAATCAACAAAAAATTCAATCAAAAGCGAAATACTGAGTTGCTAAATAAGACGGTAGGTGCAGTCAGTGCAGACACAAAACAAAATTGCAAAACATTCTTTTCGTACCTCAATAATAAAAGTGCAGTGAAATGAAAATGTCCAAATGGAATGCATTAAGGAAAAAATTGGGAATGCTTTTACAGTAGTTATTAACAAATGATCACTTTCTCCAGATATTTAAGGGGAAGACTTGAGCAACATGCCCTTCATAATTGGTGCTAATCCAAGTAGAATTCATGCTTCTAACAGCAAATAGCAAGAGGCTTTAAATAAACTAGCAGAGCCTATCAAATAAGTCACAAAGAGATGAATATTTATCCTTGGGCACCAAATAAGACAACTTATGCAGCATTTTTGTTTTTATTAGGGTATTGATAAACATTGGACTGGACTTGCTGGGTATTGGATATGATATAATATTGAATATAATGTCTGTTTCCAAACAAGAGACTAAAAGACTAATCTAGGAATCTACGGAAATCATTGTTTTGAATAAAAATAATGGGAAAATTGACAACCATGTTTGTGTACAAATGTAACAGTGACTACAAAATTATTTCATTGGCTATAAAGCACTTTGATGGCCTAAGGTAGTGAAAGGTGTGATTTAAATACAAGGTTTTCTTTTCTTTTAGGCAACCCACTATTTATTGAGTGCAGACAAAATGATGCTAATTGGGATGCTTTGCTTTTTAGATGCTGCTTTGGAGTCTGCGACAATCAGGAATGGGAACACTTTCCTTCAGTTGAGTGATTCATGCCGGGAGAATTAGTTCGATGAGAGTGCTGGCTGAGCAGTTCAACACCAGCAGCATAGCTTCGAAGACTTGGTCACAGAGCTTAAAGAAATGTGATGTTCTTACTCCGATTTTCACATCCCTCTTACCCTGATAATGGCTTCACAGCCAGCTTTGGGGTAATGCTCAAAAATATGACTGACACTTGACTGCCCCCTTGAATGTATTCAGTTGAATGGTACGATGATAGAATCCGTACAGTGTGAAAGGAGGCCATTCAGCCCATCGAGTCTGTATATTGGAGCAATATACATGCTCATTGGAGCAAATGGAATGGTTCAATTAACACAATGAGTGGAGGGTAGATGATATTTGGAGTAGAAATAGAAACATAGAAAATAGAAGCAGGAGTAGGCCATTCAGCAACATTTAGGCAGTTACATGGATAAGATGGCTATAGAGGGATATGGGCCAAACATGGGCAACTGGGACAAGGTTAGTGGTTAAAAAAAGAGGCGGCATGGACAAATTGAGCGAAAAGGCTTATTGACTCTGATTCTTTGACTCTAAATAAAATAATTGGCCTGGAAAGTGGCTTGTTGGAGTTCAGTGTCAAGTCCTTGCTCTGAGGATTATTCTGCATCCAGTTTTGAAAAAAAAACAACATGCTTTGGGCAATGATATATTGGTGGTCATTGAAATGTTCATTACCATAAGGGTCTGACACGAAGTATCAATACTCTGCAATCAACCATAGCGTGTGGTTAATTCAACTGGCAGTATAGCTGAAACCTCATGCTCACTCTCCAATAGATTTAGTTCTGGTGGCGCAGCTGGTATATAGCTGAGATCAAGATACATCCAATTTCAGGGTCTGTCTGCCAGTGCTATTGTATTCCTTCTTGCCTTGATTTTTTTTGGAAACTATCTTCTTTTTCAATCAATAGATTTTTTCTTGGCAATTGATTTGCACCCTACACATCAGACACATCTGATTAAATAGTTGCTTCAGTCTTTTACATTGCTGCAGCTGCAAATTCTTCTCCTCTGCACCCCCCCCACCCCATCCCCGCCCCACACCATCTTTTCTGAGAGAACTCTCAGCAGAAAGTGTACTGTACACTGGAAACTTTCAGCTAGCATCTGTGATTATAAAATTTCCTATGAATTGTCCACTAGAAGAAAAGCCACCTTAAGATGTTCAATGAGTTTGTCACACTTAAATGAGTCACATATTTCTGTGTCATCATGCATACCTATAGTATTTTTACAGGATAGGTTTGCAGTCCCCAAATGTACAAGCAAACATGAGCTTTACTGGAAAGGTGTTTACGCTACAGGCGATTAGGATAGACTGTTCAAATGGCTGATGACGTCAGCAATACATCACATGCTCAGACTCTTAAAGTGCCCTTGTTCCAATCAGGAACAAACATGAATGCAGGACACTTTCCTTCCCCTTTACAGCAGAAGTCCCTGCAATGAAACACAATACAACACTAACAATCAAAATTTACAATGCAAACAATTGATAAACACAATAAGTTACATGTTTCAGAGGATGTTGATTCCTGTATGCCTTCAGTGAACTACTGGCATCTGCTTTTTCATGTTGACTGCAACCTCGGGTGTTTTTGGTTGCATTTGAATGTCATACGTAATTGCCTCAATTGGAGTCGACATAGTTGTGACATAGTTCAAAGGTTGACTTGGTGTTGAATTTTCCATTCCGTTCACCACAGAAAATGGTGTGGGGGTGAAGCATGGAAAGGGCCATAAACCTTGGGCGGGATTTTCTGGTTTTGGGGCGAGCATGGCTGGAAAATTCCCCTTGAAGTGTCCTTAATTGAGATATTGGCTGGAATTCTCCAACCTCGCCTGCAGCTAGGATTCTCCAGTCTTGCTGCAGTGAACTGATTGAAAATGCTGTTTTTGCTGGCAATGGTAATGAGGCATATGAGACTGGAGAGTTCCAGCCACTGTCTTTTACTGGTATTGTCAGATTTTCAGGAACTTGGCACAGTTTGTTGCTGATTATTTGTTGACTCTGGCAGACTAGTTCTAATTGCTAAAAATTGGTCAAAGCATCTTCTCCACTCTATATTATCCTGGGTTTGCTAGGTGTAGGAATTGTGTCTGTGCTAATATGATGGCAAGCAGCCAGTTCTCACTGGTGGTAAAGCTCTTTGCCAGTACTTGTTGTCGAGCAGAGGGATCTTGGGGTACAAATACAGCGCTTTGAAAGTTGGCACCCAGGTTGATAAAGTTGTTAAGAAGGCATACGGTGTGTTAGCTTTTATTGGTAGAGGGATTGAATTTAGGAGCCGTGAGGTTATGTTACAACTGTACAAAACTCTGGTGCGGCGGCACTTGGAGTATTGCGTACAGTTCTGGTTGCCGCATTATAAGAAAGATGTGGAAGCATTGGAAAGGCTGCAGAGGAGGTTTACCAGGATGTTGCCTGGTATGGTGGGAAGGCCTTATGAGGAAAGGCTGAGGGACCTGAGGTTATTTTCATTAGAGAGAAGAAGGTTACGCGGTGACCTAATTGAGGCGTATAAGACGATCAAGGGATTGGATAGGGTGGATAGTGAGAGCCTTTTTCCTCGGATGGTGATGACCAACACGAGGGGACATAACTTTAAATTAAGAGGTGGTAGTTATAGGATGGATGTCAGAGGCAGGTTCTTCACACAGAGGCTGGTGAGGGCGTGGAATGCCCTGCCTGCAGCAGTTGTGGACTCGCCTATTTTGGGGGCATTCAAATGTTCGGTGGATAGGTATATGGATGATATTGGAATAGTTTAGGTCAGAGAGTCTACTGGCCAGCGCAACATCAAGGGCCGAAGGGCCTGTACTGCGCTGTAATGTTCTATGTTCTATGTTCTAATACTTCCTGACCTTTCTGAAAAACACAGCATTTAGCCCTGTTCTTATATCCCAAAACCTGACCTTGCTGTTCCCTCTCAACAATTTCTCTTCTCATATAATTGAAGTTATATCAGGAGTGATGCCAGAGCATCTTGGTTCATTGAATGTGTTTATTCCTGCTTGTCATGAGGAATTGCTTAATCATTCAGACAATGACTCTTGCTCATGGGTTACTTTCAATCAATTCTTCATTGTCTGAACAGACCTTTCAGCCAGCCCATTCGTAGCAGGGTGATAAGGAGCAGATCAGATATGTTGGATTTTGTTCCATTTCTAGTGCTTGTCAACCACAATGAAAAGCATTCATGCTTTGGATGGTCCAACATAATCTATCTGAACTCTTTGTCATGGCCCTTCTGGCCATTCCCGTGGACTGTAATAGTGCTAGTAGCGCCAGGTTTCAAACTTTTGCATAAGCCGAGCACATACCTGCCTTCTCCTTGATTTTGCTATCAAGCCATTGCCATTAAAAATAGCTGCCAGCTATTTCCTACATCCTTACTATCCTATAATAACTTTCTTGGTTTAGGATACATTTCCTTAACAATGAAGATATGATGACCCTCATTTCCAGAGGAGACAGTCTGTACAGATAGATTGAGTCTTCTCATAACTCTGGGTTTGTTCCTGTACTCCTGTCATAAAATTTGATTTGATTTATTTGATTTGGTTGATTATTGTAAAATGCATTAGAATACAGTGAAAAGTATTGTTTCTTGCACGCTATACAGAGTGTACGATTCATAGAGAAGGAAAGGAGAGAATGTAGAATGTAGTATTACCCTTGCTAGTGTGTAGAGAAAGATCAACTTAATGCGAGACAGGTCCATTCAAAAGTCTGATAGCAGCAGGGAAGAAGATGTTCTCAAGGCTGTTGGTACGTGACCTCAGACTTTTGTATGTTTTTCCTGACAGAGGAAAATAGAAGAGAGAATGTTTGGGGTGTGTGGGATCCTTAATTATGCCGGCTGCTTTGCCGAGGCAGCGAGAAAAGTAGACAGGCTTGATGGATGAGAGACTGGTATGCGTGATGGATTGCGTGATACATTCATGACTATTTGTAGTTTCTTGTGTTTTGGGCAGCCATACCAAGCTGTGATACAACCAGAAAGAATGTTTCTATGGTACATCTGAAAAAATTGGTGAGAATTGTAGCTGATATGTCAAATTTTCTTAGTGTTCTGAGGAAGTAGAGACATCAGTAGGCTTTCTTAAGTATAGTGTTGGCATGGGGGACCAGGGCAGGTTGTTGGTGATCTGGACACCTAAAAGCTCTCAATCATTTCCACTTCGTTTCCACTGATGTAGAAGTATCACGTCCATAACTTCTGATAGTAGTGGATCATTTCTGGTCTACAGTGACCTGTGGTTACAGGAGTGTTATTGACTTCTTTGAAATAGAAAATATTATCACTTGAGCTATTCATTTGGTAAAAGTAATCTAAAGAGCCCATCAACATCTCCATGGAGATTTAATTGATGATATCTATTGTGTATTATGAGCTGCCAACACTAATGCCCATCTCTGCGTCTGGTTCGCTGCTCGAGGTGGAATACCAGCGTGTAGCCTGAATATCGTTGTCAGTGCTTGATGATCTTTAAGTACATTTTCTTCCATATAGGTATTGGTAAATACATTTGGTCTCAATAATGAAGCCTAGAGTTTCCTGCCCTGTCTGTGTATAGTTCAGTTTTATTTTCTTCAACATGATACACAGGGTATTGGCTTCTCTTCATTAGGCCATGTGAGAAACAGCTGTTTTCTCCAAGCCACTGGCAAGGGTAACTTTGGATCAAAGTATATCAGCACTCCTGATTTGAATAATTCCTCCTTAGCTTGTATGAAGGCCTTCTTAAACTGATCCACTCATTTCCATTTCGTGTTTTGACATAATTAGTTGTGTAAATGCTTGAGAATAGTTACTAGATTAGGAACAAGCCTTCCATAATCGTTATAAAACTCAGGAATAATTGAAGCTGATTTATGTTTTGAGGTGCGGGTGCCTCAGTTAGAGTCATAGAGATTTACAGCATGGAAACAGACCCCTCGGCCCAACTTGTCCATGACGCCCAGCCTTTACCACTAAGCTAGTCCCAATATGGCCCATATCCATCTTACCCATGTAAGTGTCAAATGCTTTTTGAAAAACAAAATTGTACCCGCCTCTACGACTGCCTCTGGCAGCTCATTTCAGATACTCACCATCCTTTGAGTTAAAAAATTGCCTCTCCGAACCCTTTCATATTTCTCCCCTCTCATCTTAAACCTCTAGGTTGAGACTCCCCTGCCTTTGGGAAAAGATATTGACTATCTAGCTCATCCCGGCATCTGTTTGGAAATGTGCAAAGGAACATCCTGCAGACCATGATACTTCCATAGAATCATAGAATCCCTACAGTGTAGAAGGAGGCCATTTGGTCTGCACTGAGTATAATTCTACCCAGACCCTATCCCCATAACTCCATGTATTTATGCTGATAATGCCCCTGACACTAAGGGCATTTTAGCATGGCCAATCAATCTAACCCGCATATCTTTGGACTGTGGGAGGAAACCTGAGCACCCAGAGGAAACCCATGCAGACATGGGGAGAATGTAAACTCCAACAGACCTTCACTCGAGGCCGGATTTGAACTCAGTCCCTGGCACTGTGAGGCAACACAGTGCTAACCGCTGTGCTACCATGCTGCCCTAAATGTAAGGAGGCGATGGCTTAGTTCTATTATTGCTAGATTATCAATCCAGAAAATCAGCTAATGTTCTGGGGACCCGGGTTCAAATCCCACCATGGCAGATGGTGGAACTTGAATTCAATAAAAATACCTGGAATTAAGAATCTACTGATGACCATGAAACCATTGTTGGAAAAACCCATCTGGTTCACTAATGTTCTTTGAGGAAGGAAATCTACTGGCCTTTCCTGATCTGGCCTACATCTGACTCTCCAGTCACAGCAATGTGGTTGACTCTCAACAGCCCTCCGAACAAGGGAAACTAGGGATGAACAATAAATTGTGGCCAGTGATGCCCATGTCCCATGAATGAATGAATTAAAAATAATGTGTTTATATATGTGTCATGGGATAATTGGTCATTCTAAGTATGTTTTCGGTAGTTTAGAGTATTATTTGCTGACCATGTAATGTTTTAGGACAGCACAGTGACATAGTGGGCGGCACTGCTGTTTCACATGTCCAGGGACCTGAGTTTGATTCCTGGCTTAGGTCACTACCTGTGTGGAGTTTGCACATTCTCTTTGTGTGGGTTTCCTCTGAGCACTCCAATTTCCTCTCACATTCCAAAGATGTGTGAGTTAGGAGCATTGGTCATGCTAAATTGTCCCAGGATGTGTAGGTTAAAGGAATTAACCTATGTTATATGGGATTATGGGGATAAAGCAGAGGTGGGCTTGTTGACGCTGTGGGCTTGGTGGCCAAATGATCTCCTTCAGTCCTGTAGGATTTCTACGATTTCTATTTCATCAATGCTAATTTTAGCTTGTTATAGAAACTGTCTTCCATTAAGTCACTTGGAATTCAAACCCTTCTACCAAAGTCATTGATCCCATGGGGCTTGCAACAAATTCCACAGGAAAACCAGGGCTGTTGTTCATTTCCAACTTTTTGAGTTTTAATTCCTGGTATTTTTCCGGTATTTGCAGCCTTCCATGTCATTTTCCATGGAATGAACTGATCTCTGGGATCACCAAGACAAACAACAAAAAACCTTCAATTAAACATCCTGTGAGGGAAATCAAACATCCCGGGCCATGAATCGGGAATGCAGTTCAGTGCAAACAAGGATTCTATCAGTTTGATGGATGGATTTTCCTGACGCTGGCAACAGCTCAACACAATGAACCAGAAAAGCTTTCAGTAATTACACTTGTGCAGTATACAAGGATGAGAGGAAATACTTTTGGGATTTTCCTGTCGATAGCACTTACAGTTGTGAGAATAATCAACCAAAACTGTGATGAAGGTGTCTGCAATGGGACATTTCTTATTGCAGATTTTTGAACAGATCCAAAGAAGTCAATCTGGCTCCTTTGACACTTTGAGGATTAAATCAGTGTTCTAAATAGCACAGTAAAAATGTATGAAGATTGCAGTTTTTGTGCAAAGAAGTCTTAGATAATAAAAAAACATTTATTCAGCTCAACATGAACCTCGTTGTTTGTTGAGTAACTCTTTAAAGGTCTTGCCTGCCTGAATTGATAGAAAAGTGAATATGGGCAGTTAGAAACATCCTCTATGGCACGGTAGCATAGTAGTTAATACGACTGTCTCACAGCACCAGTGACCAGGTTCAAGAACGGCCTCGGGTAACTGTCCGTGTGGAGTTTGCACATTCTCCCCATGTCTGTGTGGATTTCCCCCTAAATGCTCCAGTTTCCTCCCACATTCCAAAGATGTGCAGATTAGGTTGATTGGCCATGCTGAGTTGCCCCATAGTGTCAGAGCATTAGGAGGGGGTTACATGGCTTACAGGGATAGCACCTGGGTGACATTGTGGTCGGTGCAGACTCAATGGACCAAATGGCCTTCTTCTGCACTGTAGGGATTCTATGATTCTGTTCAATGATTCTGCTCCAGAGGCAAGACCTGGACAATCTTGGGCTGATAAGGGGCAAGTAACATTCGTGCCACACAAATACCACGGTATGGTCATTCCCAACAATCAGAGAATTGAACCATCGCCCCCTGATATTCAATAGCTTGACTGTTGCTGAATTCCCCCACCAGAAACATCCTGGAGTCACCAAGATGAAAGCAAAATACTGTAGACTCTGGAATTTGAAACAAAAACAGAAAATGCTGGAAAACCTCAGCAAGAGGGTGGAGGGTTGGAGGGGGGGAGGATTGAGGGGTGAAATTGAACCAATGTTTCGAGTCTGGATGAGATCGAAATGGCCAGGGGCGGTGGGCAAGGTGTGGGGGGAGGGGCAGGGTTGAGGCTAGCCTGGATGTATTCAAGGTAAACATCATGTTCAGGGAGCCAGCGATCAGGCTGTGGGGGGGGGGGGGGAACTCATGAGGCAGCATTGCAGGGGTCACAAGGCTGGTCAGCAATTGAGGCTGGCAGTGTGGGACCAGTGCACACGTGCCGATCTCTGCATTGACAAATTGGCACACACACAGTGGCCCGCTCAACACTATGCAACAGGCCACTCTGGTGGGAATAGGCCCTGCCCACTGATTTTTAGCATGATTCATGCTTGGAGCACTCTGCGGTTACACAGAGTGAGAGATTCTGAAACTTCCACTGAAAAAAACAACTGGAATTACTCAAGTTTTTTTTACACAAATTCGACCCTTCGAATTCTTTTGGGAGAATCGCTCCCAGCATATTTGGAGAATAGAACAAGGAACAGTACAGCACAGTACAGGCCCTTTGGCCCAAATTTTGTGCCAAACTATGTCCAAACCCAAGATCAAGCTATCCCACTCCCTATCATTCTGGTGTGCTCCACGTGCCTATCCAATAACCGTTTGAAAGTTCATAAAGTGTCCGACTTCACTATCACAGCAGGCAGTGCATTCCACACTCCAAGCACTCTGTGAGTAAAGAATCTACCTCAGACATCCCTTCTGTGTCTCCCACCATGAAATTTATAGTTAGGCTCCCTAGTAACAACTACATCCACCTGAGGAAATAGTCTCTGCATGTCCACTCTATCTATCCCACTCATCATCTTATAAATTTCTATTAAGTTGCCTCTCATCCTCACCCACTCTAAAGAGAAAAGCTCCAGCTCCTTCAATCTTTTCTCCAAACCAGGCAGCATCTTGGTAAATCTCCTCTGCACTCTCTCCAGTGCTTCCACATCCTTCTTATAGTGAGGGGACTAGAACTGCTCACAATGTTCCAAATGTGGTCTCACCAAGGTCTGGTATAGTTGCAGCATAACCCCCATGGCTCTTAAACTGGAAACCCCTATTAATAAACGCTAACACACTATAAGCCTTCATCACGGCTCTATCCATTTGAGTGGCAAACTTCCGAGATCTGTGGATATGAACCCCAAGATCTCTCTGCTCCTCCACATTCCACAGATTTCTGCCGTTGACCCTGTAATCCACATTCAAGTTTGTCTTACTGAAATGAATCACCTTTCACTTATCAAGGTTAAACTCCATCTGCCACTTTTCTGTCCAACTCTGCATTTAATCAATGTTTCTTTGCAACCAACAAGAGCCCTCCATCTCATCCACTAGTCCACCAATCTTCGTATCATCAGCAAATTTACTAACCCACCCTTCAGCCCCCTCTTCCAAGTCATTGATAAACATCACAAATAGCAGAGGATCCAGCACTGATCCCTGTGGTACAGGGCTGGTAAGTGTTGTCCAGTCTGAAAATTTTCCCTCCACCACCACTTCTGGCTTCTATAGGCATGATGTAAAGATGCCGGCGTTGGATTGGGGTGGTAAGAACTCAGTAAGAATTTAGCAACACCAATTTTTAATCCAACTGATTTATTTGATAGTAAAATTGCGAGCTTTCAACACTCCGTGTCTTCCTGAGGCAAATGCAGTGTTCTGGTCTGCAATAGCACACATCAGCACAGACAGTCAGAGATTGCTGATTAGAATGCGAATCCTTACATCTAACCTGCTATTCAAGTGTTAAAGTGGCTAACAATGTGTGTGAAGGGAATCCTGAGCATTGGTTAGAGAATTGTGTATTTTCTCCAGACAGCACAGTAAGTGAGGTTTTTTGCTAACCCAGGCAAGTTACGGGGGTTACAGATAGTGTGTCATGAAGCCAAGATCCCTGTTAAGACCGTCCTCATGTGTGCGGACACATAATTCCCGTGGACAGTGAGGACTCAAAGATCAAAGTTAAAGGCTCTGCAGATTCATCCCTTGCCTCCCAAAATATCCTAGGATGTGTCCCATTTAGTCCAGAGGACTTATCAACCCTCAGGTTTTTCAAAATTGCTAATACATCTACCTCCTCCAACCTATCAGCCTGTATCACACATTCATCCTCAAAAACATGGCTCCTCCCCTGAGTGAACACTAAAGAAAAGAACAGTGGGAAAAATTGAAAATGGGCACCATGGTCTTGAATTTTCCTCTTGCCCTCAGGTTCTCAGCAACTGTTATATTATTACTATGCTGAGAAGATTGAGGAAATTGTGCTTTAGTGCATTAAAATGCTTGTGTGCTGTTACTCTGCTGAATACTGATTCCCTAGATATTGTTTTAACATTCCAAGTCTCAATGCACTTTTCAAGTATTTGGAATTTCTCTCGATTTACACTATTGCTACAATCAATGTATCATTAAATCCCCATAAATGATCTAGCTGCCCTCCACCTTGCACTTCAGATAAGTGAAGAATTGGGAAGTAATGAAGATTTCAACTTCATTTACCCAGCTCTGCATTATCCATGCCTAGAATAGAAATGCTTTCATAGAATCATAGAAACTGTTTCTAGATGCAATTTTACAACTCATCCACTTCATCTTGGGCGACAATGTCTTCATCATCAACAACCAGTTCATCATCCAAACACATGGAACAGCCATGGGGACCAAATTCACACCTCAATATGCCAACATCTTCATGCACAGGCTCCAACAAGACTTCTTCACCACACAGGACTTTCAACCGATGCTATACACTAGATATGTCGATGTCATTTTCTTCCTTTGGTGAACAACCACTGCAGCAACTATATGATGACATCAACAAGTTCCATTCCACCATCAGATTCACCATGGACTACTCTCTGGGATCGGTTACATTCTTGGACACATGCATTTTTATTAAGGACGCTCACCTCAGCACATCACTGTATCGCCAGCCCAGAGATAACTTCACCATGCTCCACTTCTCCAACTTTCACCCTAGACACGTTAAAGAAGCCATCCCCTACGGACAAGCCCTGTGTATACTCAGGATCTGCTCGAAATGAGCATCACCACAAACAACTCCAGACAGTGAAAGATGCCCTCATAAGGACAGGATATAGCACTTGATTCATCGATCGACACTTCTGACATACCACAGTGAAAAACCGCACCGACCTCCTCAGAAGAAAAACTCGGGACACAGTAGATAGAGTACCTTTCGTTGTCCAGTACTTCCCCAGAGCGGAGAAGCAACAACACCTTCTCCGAAGTCTTCAACATGTCATCGATGAAAACGAACATTTCGCCAAGGCCATTCCCACACCTTCAAACAACTGCACAACGTCAAAAAGACCATTATCTGCAGCAAACTACCCAGCCTTCAGGAGAACAGTGACTACAACATCACACAACCCTGTCACAGCAACCTCTGCAAGACATGTTGGATCATCGACACAGATGCCATCACCACGTGAGTACACCATCTACCAGGTACACGGTATATACACTTGCAATTCAGCCAACATTGTCTACTTGATACACTGCAGGAAAGGATGTTTTGAGGCATGGTGCATTAGGGAGACCATGCAGACGCTATGACTTTGGATGAATGAACACTTTGGACAATCACCAGGCAAGATTGTTCTCTTCCTGTTGTGGAACACTTCAGTGGTCACGGATATTCGGCATCTGATCTTCAGGTAAGTGTTCTCCAAAATGGCGTTCAACGCACATGACAGTGCAGAGTCGCTGAGCAGAAACTGATAGCCAAGTTCCGCACACACGAGGACAGCCTCAGCCAGGATCTTGAATACATGTCACAATATTTGTAATCTCCACGACTTGCTTGGGCTTGCAATATCTCACTTACTATCCTGTC
Organism: Sphyrna mokarran; assembly: GCA_024679065.1. NCBI lineage: Eukaryota > Metazoa > Chordata > Chondrichthyes > Carcharhiniformes > Carcharhinidae > Sphyrna > Sphyrna mokarran. The sequence continues at coordinate 38,500,019 of JAGIQG010000002.1, read as the reverse complement.
TGGAGACATTACACATCTCTATAACCTGTGCTTAACGATATCCCAACTCACATTGTCTGCACCTTAAAACTTGATTAGTTGTAAAGACTCTCATTCTAATCAGTATTGTGTAAACTGTGTGTGTCTTTATATGCCCTGTTTGTGATCAGAACTCCCCACTCACCTGACGAAGGAGCAGTGCTCCGAAAGCTAGTGGTGTTTGTTATCAAATAAACCTGTTGGCCTTTAACCTGGTGTTGTGAGACTTCTTACTGTGTTTATCCCAGTCCAACGCCGGCATCTCCACATCATGTTCACACTGCACCAGTCCTACAAGGAGCTCACTAAGTATCAATAAATCCAACAACGGCACCTTTTCAACAATGCCATTGAGCTTCTTTGCCTAGTTCATCATCATGATTTTTATGCATGCTCCTCTATCACAATTGCAATGTCTGTAGCAGAGAAGGTGACTTCCAAGCTGCCAGAGAACAGCCACAAACTTACATGCAGGCCATGGGAACCAGCTAATTTCCTGCCCTCCCACAACCAGCAATTGGCACTCACAGCTCACCGGTGGTATGTCAATCAGACCTCCATCTCAGAATGGCTTGGATCTGAAGCTGGCATGGATGAAGATGTATTGTGGTCTTTCTGCCTGTGCCATTTTATGTGGCAATCAAAGATTGCCCCTGACATTTTAAAGTCTTTAAAAAGTTTTGACTGCTCATTTATTTTCTATTTAGAAAATGGCTTTCTCCAGCAAAAATGTTGCACCCGATTAAATTTTAAGAGATTTTTGAACTGGAAGTGATTTTGTTTTTGACTTGAGTAAACTTTGTCCACATTTTTCCAGGCAGGCAGTGATGTGCTTTTAGAAGCTTTAATTTATCTTTTCCTTGCTCTCTGTGGATGGATGCCAGAGTTCAAATAGAGTGTGACTGTGAATTTGTATTGTACAATTCACAAGCTAGCAAAAGTATTAGCAAAAGGCACCACTTAAATCTTCTACATAGCTGGGCTGTGTGTAATGACAGCATTTTAATTCCTCATAGTAAAGTCTGTAGGATGAAATATTTATAATCTCTTTTTTTAGCTTCATGCAATGTAAATATTTCAAAATTGGACAGGGTGAAATATTCATTGAGATCAAGATGGTGGTAGTTAGCTTTATGATTTCCTCCGCAGTCACTGTATAATGCAAATTATAATCATTTTTATTATGTATTTATTAGTCACAAGTAGGCTGCCATTCACACTGTAATGAAGTTTCTGTGAAATTCCCCTAGTCGTCACACTCTGGTGTCTGTTTGGGTACACTGCAGGAGAATTTAGCATGGTCAATGCACCTAGCCTGCACATCTTTGCATTGTGGGTGAAAACTGGAGCACCCGGAGGAAAACCCTTGCAGAAATGGGGAGAATGTGTGCACTCCCCACAGACAATGACCCAAGCTGGGAATTGAACCCACATTCCTGGTGCTGTGGGGCAGCAGTGCTAACTACTGTGCCACCATGCTGCCCCAATTTGTACAAGATTATACATTATTCAAGCAAGTTTTTTGCTCAAGATTGCCATGAACAACAGTCTGAGTTAAAAGAACAAAATTGAGTCAAAATTAATCAGAGAGAAGTAAAAGTGCTTGGCCAGAATTCTCCGGCTGTTCATGCTCTGCTGCTGCTGCCAACGAGAATTTGGTGCTCAGCTAAATGTCTGTTCACTGCAGCAGGACTGGAGAAGCAAGTCCTTTGTCTACCAAATATGGTGAGATGTCTAAAAGAACAACAGTGGCACCTTAATAATGTCACAGTTTAGAAAGCGTTGTTGTGAGTGTCTCATACCTCACCTGTGAGCAATCAATCAGTCAACTATATGCAAGGCACATTTGATCAGCTTTAATATAGAAAAACATGCAGATCGGAATTCTCTGGTCGCAGAGAGGACAGAAAGGACAAAGAATTTGGCGTTCAGCCAAATCTTTGTTCACTGTGATGGAGGGGACAGGAGAATGTTGCCGATATGAATGTCTGGAGAATCCCATCCTTTGTTACAGGACCCCTTGGCGCTTGCCCCAAGTTTGCAAAATCCTACCTGACGTCAATGGACCTTTGCATGGTCTGTGTCCCTGCTACTACAATTCCGGTGGCAAGACAGGCAAGATGGGAACATTCTGCCCTCTATGGCCAAGGGGAGGGGTTAGGAGAGTTGACCAGTAGGCTGGTTAAAGGATTATTTTTTAAGAAGGTCTTAAGGGAAGATAAGAAGTTAATGAATGGGAATAGTTTAAAGAGTGAAACATATAGAACTAAAAGAAGAGCCACTAGCAATGAGGTGGTGGGTGTCAGAGATGCTCACAAAGACAGTATCAGAGCAAGGATTATTGTGTGGGATCGTAGGATTGAGGAGATTGTATAAATATGTGGCATCAAACCAAGGAAATAAGGAAATAATTTGAGATATTGAGGCACTGGGGACTGAAAATCAGGTCAATGAGAATATTAGATTGTGGGCACATAAGACTTGTTGCAGGATCATTTTAAATGAAATGGATTTTGTGAAGGGTGAAAGGAGGAAGCCAACAAACTGATCATTGGCATTACCCATTCTGGGCATGGAAAAGGCATGAATGAGGGTTTCAGCAGCAAGTGAATTGAGGTGGCTCAGAGATGGGACAATGCCTGAAGTGGAAGTGGGTGAGCTTTGTGTTGGAAATGACTTTGGCCCTGAGGTGAGTTTTAAATCCAATCAGTATTCTTAAATTAGTAATAACCCTGTGGCTGTGGCAAGGAAGAAATTGAGGTTATCTCTCTCTAATATAGTAGTGGCAAATTGCAGGGATTTCAAAAGTCTACAGTGATCACACATCACCCACAAAAACAAGGCAACTGCTGATTTTGAACAGTAGAGTGCTGACTTGGGATTGATTGTGAATTTTAGGTAGGAGTGGGTGACAGGATTATTCATGGTCTTCCTCTGATGGAAGTGTAGGAGTATTTAAAATTGCTGTAAAGCAGGTTACAACGGGCCTAATGGTCTAAATAAAACTGGAAAGTACGCACAATTTTATTCATGCGGAGATGTCTATGTTGGACTGGGATGAACAAGACAAGGGGTCATACAATGCTAGGTTATAGACCAACAGGTTTATTTGAAATCACAAGCTTCCGGAGTGCCACTTCTTCATCAGGTGCAGTAGAGCGAGGTGCGCGGGCACAAAATATATAGACAAAGTGATAATAGCTCGACACTAACAGGTAATCAAAAGTGTCAAAAGATAAGTACAGACAGCGTAGTCAGTGTAGGCTGGCTGAATAACAAGTCTTTACAAATCATCACATGATTACTTGTGGAGATGCTACATATTTCAAACCTTTCATTTATCTTTTCTTTATATAGTGTCTTTCACATCCTCGCGATGTGTCAAAGTATTTTGCAGCAAATTAAGTACTTTGGAAGCATTGCTTCTGTTGCAATGTAAGAAAACACTGCAGCTCATGTGAACACAGCAGAAGTCCCACAAATAACATTGGATAAATGTTAACATGATGGGTTAGAAATCGATAATCACACACAAGTTCTGCTCCAAGGCACTGAGATGAGAACATAGATGGGGTAGCCTACCAGAGACCATTGATGAACAAATTTCTAGGTATACTGATTGGCGTATCAGTTTATTGTCTCTGTCTGAGAGCATGGAAGAGTCTGGTTTCAATAAGGCAGAGGGTACCTTGCAGACCTTGGAGTCCAGATTGGATCACTGGCTGCGCGAAGTCTGCATGTTCTCCCCATGCCTGTGTAGCTTTCCTCCAATGATCCGGTCTCCTCCTACAATCTGAAAGATGTGCTGGTTAGGTGCAATGCTTGGGTCAGAGCTGGTCTGTCAAAACCTAGAGCTGCTTAAGGTCATCCTGCAAGGCCATCCTCAGTTCCTTCACTGAATGGGATTGCATTTTGTAGGACCATCAGCTGAGGCAGAAAGACACCTACAAGACAGGCACTAAGGAAAGTATGAAGATGAATAGTTCATTCTTTCCAGTACAATGTTATGTGTTGTTTGAAGAAATGTCATTTCTTGCAGGAATTTGGCCAGGCTTATGGTGCGGTGGAAAGTTACAAATGAATGGAAAAGTGCGATACAATGGAACAATACTGGTGAAGCAATGTCACTCGAAGAGAACTGGAGCCTGAGTTAGTGCTCAGAGGCAGCCTTTCTAGAGTGAATGTGTGTCTAATGCCACTCCCTGCACTCCCTTCTTTCTCTTCCTCCCTCAGTGTAGAATTTCACGCATCCAAACCTTCAGCTTCATCTCCCTGTCATGTTGCAGACCCAAAGACATTGTAACATCTCTGATACCCAGTGCAGCCTTTGTGTGGACCAGTCACTGAATCCTCACAGTTCCCACCTCTCCCCTGTCCCTGCACTCTTTGAAAATGCAGTAACATTTCCCGCTAAACTCAACATGATTCCTCCGGAATCACTCCCAAAATACTCCCAATTGTCTGCAGAGACTTTGTAATAGCAGAGATTAGTCAGTTACCTTGCCTGCAAGTTGGCTTAATTTGGTCTTTAAATGGCACTAGTTCTGGAGAATGGGGAAGGGGGGGAGCTGGCAGAGTGTGGAGGGTCACTGTTACAGCTGTGTGAATATCCTTTGTGAATGAAAAGCACATGCATCGAGTGGACATGCACAATCTAATATTCAAAAGCTGGATGCTCGTTTGACATCTTGAACTGGTCACTTGGGATATGTATGTTCCATGCCTGTCATGCTGCACAATTGCCCTTCCAAGCATAGGGGTCTGCATGGACTGTATCAGAAATAGCCGCAAACACTACACACTCCACTATAAAGGTCTTCAGCTTCTGCGGCACTGTCTCTGGCGGCACCATGGAGCTGAATTCCTCACCACTTTTATTTTATTCTTTTTACTTCAAATTAAAATGTGGCAAGGTGGCACAGTGGTTAGCACCGCTGCCTCACAGCGTGAGGGACCCAGGTTCGATTTCTGGCTTAGGTCAATACCTGTGTGGAGTTTGCGCGTTCTCCCTGTGTCTGAGCATGTTTCTTCTGGGTGCTCTTGTTTCCTCCCACAATCTGAAAGATGTGCTGGTTAGGTGCATTGACCTGAACAGGCACTGGAGTGTATTGAGTAGGGGAATTTCACAGTAACTTCATTGCAGTGTTGCTGCAAGCCTTACTTGTGACTAATAAATAGACTTTAAAAAAAAACTTTAAAATACTTCAGTGAACAGCCTTTTCAATCAGCCAACTCCAGCTGTGAGTACAAATCTGCTTTTTAACACAGCATATTAAAAAGCTGCAAACAGGCACACTTGATCGAATATTTTCATCATCAGCCCAGGATGATGGAAGGTGCAGAGATGGGAGAATACTTGAGCAGGAATGATGAGTGTCTCTCGATTTGAAAAGGGAAAGAATAAAATCACTTTTCTGTAAAACTGATTTTGGATTTGAAATGAGGAGACTATATTGCAAGGAGAACTACAGAGGATGAAACATCAACAAACTGAAAAATTTTGAAGGACAAATAGTTTTGAAATGAATGTATGCAACATAGAGAGTTAGCAAATTAATAATTCCATGGGAAGGCGATGAGTAGTGGTATTATCAGTAGGCTATTAACCCAGCTAGTGTTCTGGGAACGCGGGTTTGAACCCTGCCATAGCAAATGTGGAATTTGAATTCAATAAAAAATCTGGAATGTACTAACAACAATAGTCAGGAAAAACTCATCTGGTTCACTAATTTCCATTATAGAAACTAGAAGCAAGAGTATGCCATTCAGCCCTTTAAGACTACTCTGCTATTCATTAATGATCATTGAATTCAGTATCCTGATCCTCCCTTCCTCCCTTATCCTGTGATCCATTTAGCCCTTGGAGCTATATCTAATTTCTTCTTAAAATCAGCCAACCGTTCGGTCTCAACTACATTCTGTCGGAGTGAGTTCCATATATTCACCACTGTCTAGGTGAAAAAACTTCTCACCTCAGTTCCAAGAGGTTATCTTCAAGCTTTGGCCCTTAGTTCTGGACTCTTCTGAATCTGCCCTGTCTAACCTTGTTAGATTTTTAAAAGTTTCTATGAGATCACCCTCACCCTTCTTAACTCCAGTGAATATAATCCTAACCAACATAGTGTCACCTCATATGATGGACACACCATCCCAGGAATCAGCCTGGTAAACCCTCACTGCACTCCCTCTATAGCAAGGGCATCTTTCCTTCGATAAGGACACCAAAACTGCCCACAGTACTCTAGGTTTGGCATCACCAATGCCCTATACAATTGCAACAAAACTCTAAGGCCTCGCTGAGGATCCATCTCTCTCAATTTATACCCATTCAAGTAATAATCTGTCTTCCTATTATTGCTACCAAAATGGCTAACCTTGCATTTATTCACATTATGTATACTGCATCTGCCATGTACATGCCCACGCACTTAGCCTGTTCAAATCGCACTGAAGCATTCTGCATCCTCTTCACAACTCACCCTCCTACCTAACTTTGTATTATCTACAAATTTGGAGATAATACATTCAGTTCCCTCTTCCAAATCTTTAATTGGAAGGAAATCTGCCATCCTTACCCGATCTGGCCTACATATGACTCCAAAGCCACAGCAGTGTGGTTGATTCTCAACTGCCCTTTAAAGAAGGGCAACCAGGAATGGGCAATCCTTGCCCATGTCTCATGAATGAATAAAAAACCACTTTTAAAGCCATGCCATCCCCTCAAAGAGTGAAGTAAGAACAGGAGAACAAACAATATAGCAGACATTTTCCATTATTTTCCGTCCTTTCTATTTGTCAAAGGCTGAGAAATGCATTTAAATTCATTGAGAAAACAGAAACTTGGTAATGAAATGGCTCAGAAACAGGAAAGCCTGAATATTTATAAAACAACAAGATTAGAAAGAATGCATCCAAGACCAGGAGAAAATAAGGGCAGAGGCAGAACTGCTGTGGAAGATGCTTTTTGCAGCTCATTAAATGCAGGGATAGTCACAGATAATTTGAAAGTAGATAATGTTGTTCCACTTTTAGAAAGGGTTAGAAGCGTAACTCTACAAATTATAGACTAGTTGATTTGAATGCTATACCGAGAAACACATTTGAGTCCATCTAACAGGGAAGCATTTAAAGTGCATTTAACCCCACACAGACTACCAAATCAGTTCAGAGGAAAATATTTCTCCCTGGGTCAATTAGTTCTTAAGTTTTCAGCTCATACCTTGGCCTGAGGTTGGTGGTGGTGATGCTGATGGAACAGTCGCCAATATGACATCAGCACGCCAATGAAATTGATTGTAACCCTGTGAGTCCACACGTGTGCAGAATAATACAGAAGTCCAGAAGTAACTGTGTTCCTCCAGAAGGTGTGCTGTTGAGGCATTCTCAGACTGCAACCAATGGAAAATTGAATGAATTGACAAGAATGTACACTCTTACACTGTAAAAGCCCTTGAGAAGACTACATCTTGTTACATGAGGGCTGGGTGCCTCCAATCTAACCCATGGTTGGGATTCTCTAGTCCTACAGTGCTACAGTGAATGGAGTTTTGGCTGGGCCAAATTTTCTGTTCTTGCTGGCAGTAAATGAGATTAGATAATCCCAATCGAGGTTTATTTTAATGTTTTTTGAACTTTATAATTACTGCCAAAAAACCCCACTGGCCCTGAGAAACTATTTTTGAGGAATGCCGTACTGAAATGAAGTTCCACAATTTCTGTATACTTAAGCTTCTATTTCAATCCAATCATAATAGTTATTTCACTTATTAAAATTTTAATAGTGAAGGATATTGAGACCTTTGAGATTCCTGCTTGATGTGTGCCGATGATTGAAAGTGATTGGCTGTTTATCTATTTTCTGATATTATTCTTGTTGTGTACCAAGATATTCGCTTGTCTGGACTCCAGATTTAACTTACCTACAGGGAAAGGGAATAACTACAGAAATTCCTAGCTCTTTGGGATGAGTGGCGATTGTAGTTACTTGGCCACTGACTGCAAAATCTTGGCCAATATGATGCTGAATAACTTCATAGAAGCCCTTCAGTGCAGAAGGAGACCATTCAGCCCATCGAGTCTGCACTGACTCTGACAGAGTATTTTACTCAAGCTTTCTCCCCTCTCCTATCCCGGTAACCCCACACATTTTCCATGGCTAATCCTCCTAACCTATATCTCTTGGGACAATAAGGGGCAATTTTGCATGATCAGTAAGCCTAACCTGCAAATCTTTGGACTATGGGAGGAAACCGGAGCAAACCCACGCAGACATAAGGAGAATGCGTAAGCTTCACAGTCACCAAAAACCAGAATTGAACCCAGGTCCCTAATGCTCTGAGGCAGCAGTGCTAACCACCACCCTCCATTTCAGAAATAGAATCAAATTTATCCATAAAAGCGTTTCTAGTTTCAATGCAATTCTAATGGATTGTCCTCCAGACAAGCTTCAGGAAACATATTAGTGATTGACTAATGCAATGACCAGGCAAGCCTTAACTACGTACTTACATCTCAATACCCAAAGGGTCCCTGCCAGCCAGGTCAATATCCTAATGATGGACATCACAGGCCAGAGGTGTTCAGTGGAGTAAATTAAATTACGTTCCTCTGAGTTGGAGGGATAACTCCAGTGTTGCATGAGTTTGTAAAATTACAAATCATGGCTAACAAACACAATGGGATTCATAGGAAATGGAGATAATGGGCTGGATTTTGTTGTGACAAAGAAGCAAACAGTACATGCTTTTATTAATGTAAATTAAACAGCAACTTTCAGAAATCACACATGCAAGTTTCATCTCAAAAATCAGGAAGTTGCAATTTGCGTTTACATATTCGTACAGAAGCTGTGTTAATAACAGCATCTCATCAATAGACCCGGCATTGAAATACATGGATTCAGTAAGTTTAGCTGTTTTCTGATTTGATTTGATTGCAGCAATTAGAAATGAAATTAAATATTGGAACATTTCAGCAGATTCATACATCAATAATATGAGACTCAGGAAGAATCTTGCAACTTGCACCCAAAGTGGGTATGAAGTGGATGGGGTTTCTGTGCCACTAAACTGATGACTTCAGTGCAAAGTTCAAACCTTTTTCAGATTCATGTTGTGAAGGGATTTGTTGGTCAATCTGAGATGTCACTTGCTCGTTAGCATTGATTGGTAAACATAATTAGGAATACAGATTAACATACAAAGTCAAAAACATGGCTTCGGTATTGTAATCATTGCCAGGATACCAAGTGTAAAAAATACAACCTTGAATTACTTGCTGTTGGAAGCACGCCAGTCAGCTGGTCTCTCCAGACACTCAGAAATCCAAGTAAGACAGTCTGAAAGCATTCTAACATTTGTTAAGAAGTCATTTTACTGAGCAACAAAGGACAAGACAGTCTGCTTCAGTTCTGCTGAAATTTTCTTTAAATTCAGAATGATGAGCTGGACACTTTAGTCAGCCATCTTTGTATGGTTTGTTTGAGTAGATTCTCTATATTTTAGACAAACCTTCTTCAAAATCTTGAGTAATTATATTGGATTGTGAGAATAATTACATTTAATCAATATTCATTTGTTTATCCAAATAAACTGCTGACTATGGTGGATTAAAAATTGCATAATTCTTAAATAATATTATTGTGTTATGGTTAGCTTTAGTTACTATCTACAATCCTCATGTATCAGCTGTAATTTGTAATTGCTTCTGATAATAAGTATGTATTATATTCGTGGGTACAAGTCATAGGCCGGAATTTTATTACCTTGTCGCCACAGGAATGGCAATGGGCGAGGAGCAGTCCATGGAAAGGCCTGTTGACCTAGAGCAGGATTTTGTGCTTTTGGGACAAGTGAAGTCATAAAATCCCACCTATAGCCTTACATCTATCTCCTCATGAACACACACATATAATAATAATATCCTTGGGGTCTAAGTCTAACTACAAAAGATTGTGAATGTAGCCCAATCCATCACGCAAACCAGCCTGCCATCCATTGACTCTGTCTACACTTACTGCTGCCTCGGCAAAGCAGCCCACATAACTGAGGACCACAAGCATCCAGTACATTTTCTCTCCTACCTCTTCTCTCAGGATAAAGATACCAAAGTCTGAGGTTACACACCAATCAACCCAAGAACAGCTTCTTCCCTGCTGCCACCAACGTTTGAATGGACCTACCTCATATTAAGTTGATCTACCTCTATATCCTATATCTGACTGAAACACTATAATCTGCAGCCTCTCGTTTCCTTCTCTATGAATGGTATGCTTTGTCTGTACACTGCACAAAAACAATACTTTTCATTATATATCAACACATATGACAATAATAAATCAAATTAAATGAAATCAAATCAAGTCGAATCAAACAAGATCCTAAAGGCTGATATTGGGAAACTTGAAAATAGTTTAAGTTTATTCTGGTAGGATCTTCTTGCATAAATTCGATCCCAAGATAAATTCGCTTGAGCAGAAGATCCTGAGGGGAAGAACTTATTATTTCAGAACCCAGCCTATGGTTGGTCTCACAGACTATGTTCCCTTAATGATCAGAAATGTACTTCAGTTGAGATTCTAAGCTACCAATAAGTTTAAGGAAATAGTTTTTACCTTGCCGGGAGGCGGTTAAGGATAGTAGAACTATTAATGATACCTCATTTAAATATAATGGATAAGCTGTCAATTAACATCACACTAGCAAATTCTTTCAGAAATAGTTCATGTAGAGGTCTGCAGCCAAAATTCCAAACTGACTGAAAAGTAGAGAGCAGCAGTCTAACTAAATGAACCAGCTAATGACCCTTTACTATTATTAGAAATGAGTCTGTTTCTACCCAGGATTTCTGTGACTGATTGAAAGTGGACAACTGAGAAGCCAGCACTATTGGAGAGACCATTTGCATCCAAATACAAGCACAAGACCCTAATAAGCATACTTAGATAGAACCTGCAGATTTCAGATGGGAACACTAAATGCCTAGAAGAAATCTCAATTCAAAGTAGTGACAGGTCATTTTACAAAAGAGGTGTGGGAGATTGCGAGATGATTTTTAATGTTTTAATGCTTAGGATGGCATTTAGGGCAGTATGATGGCAAGTAATTAGTACTGCTGCCTCACAACACTAGGGACCTGGGTTCGATTCCTGCCTTGGGTCACCGTGTGGAGTTAGCACATTCTCCCCGTATCTGTGTGGGTTTCCTTTGAGTGCTCTGGTTTCCTCCTACAGTCCGAAAGATATGCTGGTTAGGTGCATTGGTCATGCTTAATTTTCCCTTAGTATTGGAGGACTAGCTATGGTAAATGTGTGGAGATATGAGGATAGGGCCTGGGTGGGATTGAAATCAGTGCAGACTTGATGGACCAAATGGCTTCCTTCTGCACTGTAGAATTCTATAATTTCTTGGATGTAAAGCAAATCAGAGAAAGCAAAGATACAAAATATTCCACAAAGGATTCTCATGTGGATAAAATTTAAAATAATTTTGAAAGTCTAGTGGACAAAAGGTATAAAAGTTAGTATTAAAAATAGTCAACAATGAAATCACAAAGTAAAGTTTTGAAAAACACTGGATTCGTGTTAACAATGATGGTCCCACCAGACCATCAAGAGGCATGCAGAGAGCACTACTTCAATTTAAAAATCAATGCTAAGAATATTATAATTTGCAATGACTATTTTTGATGTGTAACATTATAAAGAGGATCTGATGGTGATGGTAGCTCTTTCAGATCTATGAGAAGGTCAATTTGTTCTGTGTTACTTTTACAGTAATCTTATTGAACTTAATCCAAATCCTCTTCAGGGAAGTAACTTGGCATGCTAACATTTGGTGCACAGTATGCCATCTCAGTGCTAACTCACAACAATAACTTCAAGTTGCAGTACTTGCTAATTAGTAACAAGTGCTTCCATGGCTTGAAATAGAAGACTCTTGTTTTCATTCTGAATTAAAAATAATATAGTGCGCATTTAATTCCCATAGATCTTAAAGTGAAATGCCAGCACTTTGTTGCTATCTTAAGGCTGGTTCTATGTCAGGCATACAAAACCAATTGAACTCAGCACATCAGAAATGGGGAAAATAGCAGAGTTAATATGAGTGTAGTGAAATAATAGTCCTATTCTTCCTCCACTGCCATTGAACTGGGACCTTCCACTGGCTGAGTTTAAGTTTAATTATTAGTGTCACAAGTAGGCTTGCATTAACACACTGCAATGAAGTTACAGTGAAAATCCTCAGTTGCCACACTTTGGCACCTGTTCGGGTACACTGAGGGAGAATTTAGCCTGGCCAATACATCTATTCAGTGCATTTCCTCCTGTGGGAGGAAACTGGAGCATCTGAAGGAAACCCATGCAGACATGGGGAGAATGTGCAGACTTTACACAGACAGTTATCCAAGCCAGGAATCAAACCCGTGTCCCTAGCACTGTGAAGCAGCAGTGCTAACCACTGAGCCACAATGCTGAGGCTGCTCACTGAATCACAAGGTTGCACCTGAGGCACAACTGCTGGGAGTATACACCATTTATGCTCCACACAGTTATGTCGAAGGTTAAGAAGAGCAAGAATCGTGAGCAGCATTAATTTGCAAAGGGAGAGGAGGCATTGTGCAGCAGGGAAGAAGAAAAGTTGCAAAATTATATCACAGCACATGTATAGGTAGTGGTGGGGGATGGATTTCAGATAAATATTTCGTTTGATCTGCCTACAAGTTGAACCAAAAAAACAAGCCAAGTTGAATGAATGCATAAAGGTTAATTAATTAAATATATCTAACAAGGATACAGAGGAGTGGACATACAGGTGGTGTGCCACATCTGCAGCATTGAGAGTTTGTCGAGAGAATCATAATTTCAGACAACTGCATCTGTAATCAATTTGTGTAGCTAGAGGAAATTTGGCTAAGAGTTGTTGAGATGGAGGCTGAGATTCAAATAATTTGGGGTATCGGACAGTCTGCAAGAGTTATCTCCAAACCAAGAAGAAGTTACACCTCTTAGAACAAGCAGTGGTCTGCTTAGTCTGGCTAGTGGTCATGGACAGAAGGGCATGACTTAGCTTAAGCAAATAAAAGTGTTATGTATTTTGGGTAAAGCCGCTTTAAGGGAATGAGTCATGTGATCTGAGGTGTAGGGTGAGCTGGCTGGGAACTGCCCTGAATGGGCAGTCCACAGTTGGAGTGTGGAGCAAGAAGACTGAATAAAGATCTGTGCTCCCTGATGCCTGGCTGTGCAGTAGTTCTTGAGGAGGCACTTCAGTATTAAGAGATTTAACAAAGAGGAGTAGAAGTGCAGCATTGGAGGATCTTTGGCCTTTGCTTTATCCAGAATTCCAGAAGATGTGTTGCCTGCTCAGTGCTGAAAGGGAGGGTGAGGATCCGGTTGTTGTGATCCACATAGGAAATAATCACATAGATAGGATGAGGAATAAGGGTGGGATTTCCCAGCCAGCCCTGATTTCCCATCATTGCAGGGAGGATGGGAAAATTTGGAGAATCCTTGACTTTTTCTGAATTTTCCCATCCCTCCCACAATGCTGCCCTTTGATGTCAGGCCAGAAAATCCAATTCTGTTCAGACATTTAGGAAGCAGGAATACAGAACCTTACAGTCAATAATCTCTAGATTTTCATCTGGACCATGTGCAAACTGGCATCCAGCCAAACAGATTAGAATGCTAAATTAGTCGTTGGGCAAGTGTGTAGAGACAAGGGCTTTGATTCATTGCCACTGAAAACAGCACTGACCAATTGTTCTGAATGGACTGGTTCTCCACTTATACCAGACTGGGACCAGTGTCCTGGAGATTCGGCCTGTAGTGGGGGAGGAGGGGCAGAGTTGAAAATGAGGTTAACTCAAATAATGAATGGGAGAATCCACATTCAAAAGTAGTAGCAGGAATACCAAAGCGGCAGAATAGAGTAGTAATTGGATTTTGAAAAAGCAAGAAAAGGATAGAAATGTGAACAATGGGCATTCATGGCTTAGGTGACATCATGGAAAAGTAGAAAAATTGTAGTTATTATATCTGAATGCGTAAGGCATTCACTCCAAAGTAGGTGAATTAACAGATAGAAAGAAATAAATGGAATCTAATCAACAACCATTACAATAAAAACACCAACATCACACATTTTTTGCACTTCAATAAAATACAATATCCCAAGTGCTTCACAGGAGCAATGTAGCAAAATTTGCTACATTGAGGCAGATTGCTCCAAGGTTTTAAGCAGCATCTTAAAGGAGAAAAGACAGTGAAAGTATAATGTTTAATCCCAGGAGCATGGGCCAGATGAACTGGATACAGTTTTTCCTTTCTCATCTTGCACCTAATGGTGCACTAAGATAGATCTTTGTCTGGTTCCATAATTAATTATTCTATGAACAGGTCACTGATCTGTCACCAGGGACTTATAGCTTGAGGGGCACAATTCCACATTAAACATGGCTGACCAGGAGTTTCCCCCCACTCTTTCCACCTGCCATTGACGTGCTGGAAGGATTTCACAGGTTGACATTCAACTGTATTATGAAAGCATCCTCCTTGACCATCAAGCACTGGGGTGGGACTCAAAACCCAAAGCTTCTAGCCTAGAGGCAGGGACACTATCCATTGCACCACAAGACCTTTCCACCTGAATGCAGTGTCACAACAAATTCAATGACCTTACATGAATAATCAAGGTCGGTAAATATATATTTAAATGTCCTATCCCATCAACAATACCACTAATCTCACATGATACTCCATTAATCACACTCCAGTCATTCACTCACCACTAAGTCTCTATCAATTACAACTCGAAACTAACATCCACATGCCTCACTTTATTTTGGCAAGTGTGAACACCTTTCCTAGCTTGTGCTTACTTGTTGCATGCTTAAGTTCTTGAGTGGGATGCATATCCAAAGTCTTCTGATTCAGGGTAAGCATGCCACCAGTAGAGCCACAACTGGCAGAAGGTCCTTATATTGTTTCTTTCACAATGCAAGTGAAACCTCCAGAATACGAAAAATACTAATGTGGATATATGAAGGGATAAATAAAAATAAGCACTACTGTCATTCAATACAATAATTCTGATCACAAGAATAACATTGCAACTAATGCAAATTTGCCTAAGAGGTTGAAAATCTTAATAGTTGAAATAGGCAGCCTTAGCATCTGTGAAGACGCAAAGTAGATTAATAGCACAGCAACATTTTTAGGCAGGAGAATATCTCTATTTCTTTTAGTTCACCTATCCACAGTATTCCCTTGGTGCATTTCTAATAACTCTGAATCTTATTTGATGACAAGAACCTGTCTAGCTCCTTTCTGAAAACTATTAAAGTTTCTTGTTTCAGCAGCCATGCTTATAATCTGTTCCATATACCTGCTACCCTTTCAGTAAAGAATTTCTTGCATTTCTTATTCTTCCATAGCTGTCCCTAATTTGAAAAACATGATCTCCTGTGCTTAAATTCTATGAACAGCAGAAAAGTTTAGCTGGATCCGATGTGTTCAGATTATACGTAATTTAAAAGCACTTTGACCATGTTCCCATTCAGTTTCTATTTTCCAGGAGGCGAAAGACTCAAGCTGGGACTTTCTCTGCCATCAGCAAAGGCCAAAATTGAGTGGGGAAAGCAGCGCTGGAGACATTGATGGCAATGGCAGCTTTCTCACCATGTAGTGCAACATGTAGGAAAAGAAATCACGGGGCAGGATTTTCCAGCTGTGCTTGCCCAAAGACCAGAAAATCCCTCCCGAGGTCAATGGATCTTTGCATGGTCCGTGTGCCACCCCCTACCATTCCCATGGCAGGCGGGATGAAAAATTCCACCCATGAAGTCATGTGTCCCAATGACGTATCGCTAGTGGATGGCCTATTATTAGCCTGCCCCACTAGCAACTTCGAAACACGAGGATCATGACATTTTTAAAGATGCTCCAGTTCACAACTGGGAAATCATAATCCCCTTATCAACCTCCTAAGCATCCCTCTGGCACTCCCTGAACACCCCTAGAACCACTTGAGCACTCCCCCATCACTGACAAGGCAGTGTCAAGTGGCTGCCCAGGCAATGTCCGGGCAGCAAAGGGGAGGGGATGAGAGGGGAGGGGATGGGAGGGGAGGGAATGGGAGAGGAGGGGAGGGGGGAATAACTGGGCATGACCATCTTCCCTGAGTGGTGCACTCACCTGAGCTCCTTGAGAGGTCGGCCTGCCGGATGCACATCTTTGGGAACCAGTCGTGACTCACGCAGTTCTGCCTTCACACCACTGTTGATGGATTTTCTGATGGTGAGGGGATCATTCCAGTGTTGGGGATTGATAATCATAGGTTAATCTATTGTAGTGATGTACCCAACATAGAAATATGGGAATATCATCATCTCTCTGATGTGGGGTGGGGACAATCACATCACACATTTACACCAACGTAAGACCCAACTTTGCAGTTCTCATGATATATTCCACTCCCATTACCAAACCTACCCAACATGAGTGGGAGCAGAAAATGCCAGTCTCTCAATGTCTCATTTTCTTTCCAGGAAGGCGATAGCCCAGTGATATTTTCGCTGGATTATTAGTCCAGAAACTGAGCAAATATTCTGGGGATCCAGGTTCAAATCTCACCCTGCAAATGGTGGGATTTAAATTCAATAATAAAAAAATTTAGAATTAAGAATCTATTGGTAATCATGAAATCATTGTTGATTGTTGGAAAAACCCATCTGGTTCACTACTATCCTTTAGGGAAGAAAATTTGCTGTCCTTACTTGATTTGATCTACATGTGATTCTAGAGCCACAGCAATGTGATTGACTCTTAACTGCCCTCCAAGGGCAACTAGGGATAGAACATAGAACATAGAACATTACAGCGCAGTACAGGCCCTTTGGCCCTCGATGTTGCGCCGGCCAGTGGACCCTCTAACCTAAACTATTCCAATATCATCCATGTGCCTCAGGCAAGGCTAGGGGAGGTGGGCTCTGCTTCCTAATCAACACCTTGTGGCATCCAGACATAGTAACACTAGCATCTTTCTGCTCTCCAGACCTAGAATACTTGACACTAAAATGTCACCCCCTACTACCTTCTATAGGGAGTTCACATGTTATCTCAATGGCAGTTTACAGCCCACTCCATGTGGGCATTACAGCCCTCTCCATGCAGGCAATTACAGCCCACTCCATGCGGGGATGGGCAATAAATGCTGGCCAGCCAGTGACAGCCAAATGAATTCAAAAAAACTACACCGTCTCTAATAACAGAAAAAAGGAAAGTTTACTTATTAACCACAAGTAGGGTTTACATTAACACTGCAAAGGATTTACTGTGAAATTTCCCTAGCTGCCACATTCCAGCACCTATTCAGGTCAATGCACCAAACCCAGCAATCTTTCAGACTGTGGGAGGAAGCTGGATCACCCGGAGGAAACCCATGCAGATACAGGAAGAACGTGCAAACTCTGTACAGACAGCGATCCAAGCCAGAAATCGAACCTGGTTCCCTGACTCTGTGAGGCAGCAGTGCTAATCACTGTACCACCATGCCATCCCTGCAGATTCTGAAAATCATTTTTGAAATAGACAGACCAAAACTTCATGGTACTCCAACTATAGTGCCAAATACAATTTTAAAATTACCTCTTAGGATCTATGCATCTTAAAATCTTGTTTTGTTTTTCGACAGCTTAGGAATATTATGCTAATTGTTTCAGAGTCCCTGCCCCTTTTTATGTTTTGTCTTCTGTTTCAGAACTCTAAGTACATTCTCATTTAGCATACCTTCCAATTCAACTTTCACTCTTCCAAATCTCATAACCAGATATTTCCTTGGCCGAAATTCTCCCCTCTCACCCACCGTGGAAACCAGGGTGGACGAGGCAGGATATTTGGCAGGTAATTCAAGGGACTTTTGAGTTCAAGCGGGAATTTCTATATTGGGGTGCACACGGCCAGAGAATTCCGCCTCATGTCTTGAACAGCATTGTCATTTCTCTGCCTCGTGATCAAGCTTGTCACAATAACTTTGTACTTACCTGCATTAACAATTCCAATTTGAAATCATGTGCAAATTTAGGGAATATTTGGACACTATTCCTTTCTCTAAATGTCTTATACAAACAACAATGGTTTCAATCCTGAACCTTATGGTATTTACCAGTATCCAAGTATATCCAAGCATTATTACTTGTTATCAACCAATTAGTATCATAATTTGAATGTATTCCCTTCATTAATTTATGAGAAATGTCAGAATTTTTCCCTTTTTAAATGCTGACTGGCTTGTGTATTTTTAATAATTTCCATTTTCAATTCATAGTTCTAGTTATTTGCCTCCAGTTTTCCTATTTACATTGCATGCACGTTTTTTGACAAAAAAAGCACTCTTAAATCAGCAGAAGCTTCCATAAAAGATGTCAACAAACATTGCTCTGTCTTCAAAAGATGCATTTATTCCTTGGCGTTTGAAGTCAAATGTTTCAGCAAATGCAAACATCAAAACTGGTTTGAAGGTAGTAATGCAGAAATATCAGCTCTGGTAGCAAGAAAAAATAGGAACTTACATAAGTGCCTAGCAATGTGATGCTCCTTGACAAGGATACAAAGTGTATTGAACCGTGTAACAAAATGGAGTTTTGCTTTCAAACATTGGAAGATAACTGATGGAGACACCAAGACAGTTGAAATTCAAAATAATGACAATCAACAAGATCACAAAATCTTTTGTGATGTTTTATCAACTGTCTCCTACCTACAAAGCTCCTAACTGTAGCTTGCTGAAGGATGCAAGTGCCAGCTCATTGATATTTCACTTTTGAGGTTGAGTGACCACTTGGAAACAAAAAACAAAAAAACTCAAGTGCAGCTTCTACTATATATCTTTCCTCACTGAGATCCTTTTCATTGTTCTGTTGTGACCATTGTGCAGTATAAATTTGTAGTAAGATGTCACAAATATCGAAGTCAGTAATGTTCTGAAATACATCTTCAGGTCACAGGAAAGTAGAGAATGCTAGCTAAACTCTTCAGTTCAGAGACATGCCCATGTGTTCTGGTTGCTACGGGGTCTGTCTACTATGGCTGCATTAGTCCAGAAACAAAATCGGTGAGGAAAATTTGTAATTACTATGTAATATTTGGGGAATCAGTACTTGTTTTAAAAATGGTTGAAAATACTTTTAAGCATTAGTTATACAGAGATGAATTATAAATTTTGGATTATAAGAAATAGTCGAACATCAGCAAACCAAGTCAGAAAGTTGAGAGTTGAGAAGATTTTAGAGACAAGTGTGCTATATAGGGAAGGTTGCATTGTCAGAAGCCTGTTTATGTGAAAACTATAGCTGGTAGATAATCAGCTATGCCCTTGAAAGAAAGGAACTGGAACTCAGATTGGAATTACTGTGTGGCTAAAACAGGGAAGGTATAGGCAAGTGGTCTGTCTACTACCTCCATTAGGTAGTTTTTGTTACATTTCTTGTTCCACGTGTAATTTATAGTTCATATTGACTATGATTTGCCTATTAATTATCAATTTACATTAATTCTGATGCATATTAAAGTAAAGCTAAAAAAGTGAAATCTTGTCTCGTCATTTCTTCACTCTTGGATTGCTCGGTAAGTTTGGTTATTTTTGTTCAAGGATTGCCAGGGGATTGTAAGAAAAGTTTAACCACTGATTTTTTTTTAAGGAATGTAAATTTCACATTTATATGACACAATAGCACAGTGATTAGCATTGCTGTCTCACAATGCCAGGGACCCAGGTTTGATTCCCACCTTGGGTCACTATCTGTGTGGCGTTTACACATTCTCTCTGTGTCTGTGTGGGTTTCCTTCAGGGGCTCCAGTTTCCTCCCACAGTGCAAAGATGTGCAGATTAGGTGCATTGGCCATGATAAATTGCCCTTTAGTGTCCAAAAATGTGTAGGTGAGATGGATTGGTCATGGTAAATGTAAGGGGTTACAGGGATAGGGCAAGGAAGAAGGCCTGGGCAAGATGCTCTGTTAGAGAGTTAGTGCAGACTCAATGAGCTGAATGGCCAACTTCTGCACTGCAGGGATTCTAATCAGAAGAACATTATTACACAAAGGAGTATATATTCCCCAAAATTGATTCAAATCTATTATTTTTGAGGGAAATTATATTATGGCATTAAATGTAAGTTATCCAACAGCTCAGCTTTTAGAATGCATCCATCAATTAACATAGGCCTGGATTATTGCTCCTGAGGTGGGTGCGCACAACTGGGAAACTTATCTTTCCACACTTGTCTTAGGAAAAATGTCCTGAATGGTGAAACCTTTCATTCTGGGAGCGGGTGGGTGAAAGATGGAATAGAATTCCCACATCCTTATGCAGATCAAAGGTGGTCTCAAGGACTGTCAGTGCTAAGGGGGGGGGGGTTGGTTAAAAGGCCCTTCTTGGTTCTCTGGGTCTTCATACCAGTTCTTTTCTGAAACATTAGGCCACTTGTTTCTCACCCTTCACATCTCCTTACTCAAGTAGCCTTTTATAGTCCCTATAGCCACTGTGCCAATTTAGTGCCTTTCATGCCAACTCATAGGCTGCAGGGAAAAGCCTGGGGACTACAGGCCAGTGAGCCTCAGATCTGTAATGGGCAATTGTTAGAAGGTATTCTGAGAGACAGAATCCTCAGGCATTTAGACAGGCAAGGACTGATTAGGGACAGTCACCACGGCTTTGAGCGGAAAATTATGTCTCATAAATTTGATTGAATTTTTTAAATGGGTCAAGAAGTAGATGAGGGCAATATAGTTGATGTTGTCTACACGGACTTTTGCAAGGCCTTTGACAAGGTTCTACATGGTAGGTTGTTGCATAAGTTAAATCTCATAGGATCCAGGCTGTAAACCTCTATGACTCTAAGACTCTATGACTCATTCCTTCCCTCTCCCTTCTCCCCCACCCAAGTTGCCCTCTAGCCTGTATGACATTTATTCAGAATGCAACAGAGGCAGACCACAAGAGCCAGGCTGAAATGAAATAAAGTTATAAAATGTATTAGAGCATTCACACTCTATAAAAATTGTCACTAGTGAAAGCCTATCTAATACTTTTAAATTCTTTAAAATACTGAATGCCTGATAAAAACAAACATTTATATTCATAACCCCACATAAAAGACAGGTAATTCTTAAATAACTGATTTGAGTTGTCAGTCAAACTGAATTTACAGCCTTCTACTGTCATAATGAAAGGTTGTGAAAAGTAGTCAAGCATTAATATTGCTAGACTGATAGCATTTAGGATTATATTAACAAACAGCTATTGAGAACAGTTGGAACACTTTTTTTTACCTTCACAGGCAGGCCTTTTTAATTTTCAAAGTTGACCTGCTGTGAGTCTCCAGCATTTTCTATTTTTATTTTAGATTTCCAGCAGTTGCAGTATTTCACTTTTGTATGCATAGGATGAGCTGTATGGAGTTTTGTAATTTTAGAATATCAACTGTTTCGAACATTGTTGGATGATATAGACCAAGGAAGAGTTTCTAGTGAATATATCCATAGCTTAGTAACACACATCTCACATGTCGACACATAGCACAGTGGTTAGCACTACTATGTCACAGTTCCAGGAACCTGGATTCGATTCGCAGCTTGAGTCGCTGTCTGGTAGAGTTTGCACATTCTCCTTGTGTCTGCGTGAATTTGCCCTAGTTTCCTCTCACAGCCCAAAGATGTTTGGTTAGATTGATTGGTCATGCTAAAATTGTCCCTTAGTGTCCTAAGATGTGTAGGTTAGTGGGTAAATATATAGAAATATGGGGGTAGGGCCAAGGTGGGATTGTGCTTAGTGCAGACTTGATGGGCCAAATGGCCTCTTTCTGCATTGTAGTGTTTCTATGATCCTATGTAAGACAAGCATCCTGTCTCTGGCAGGTGAATAAATGTTTTACATTGTCAGATTGTAGAAAATCTCTGGCTTTTGATTTGATTTGATTCAATTGATTATTGTCATATGTATTGGTATACAGTGAAAACAAAAACTTTTGAGTGCTTTACAGACAAAACATACCATACATGGAGAAGGAAAGAAGAGACTGCAGAATGTAATGTTACAGTCATAGCTAGGGTGTCGAGAAAGATCAACTTAATGCAAGGTAGGTCCACTTAAAAGTCTAATGGCAGCAGGGAAGGAATTGTTTTTAAGTCAGTTGGTACATGATCTCAGACTTTTGTATCTTTCTCCTGATGGAAGAAGGTGGAAGAGAGTGTGTCCTGCAGTGTGTGGGGTCCCTGATTATGCTGGCTGCTTATCCGAGGCTGTGATAGGTGTAGACAGAGTCAATGAAAGGGAGGCTGATCTGCATGATGGATTGGCTTTATTCATGACCTTTTGTATTTTCTTGCGGTCTGGAACAGAGATCTCTGCACTAAGCCCTTTATTAAGGAATACAATTATTTGAAATAATTTTAAAATGTTTTGCACTTGCACAACTGTGCAACAGCTAATTTTAATAAAGAACAGAAAATCAACAGGCATTGCTATTTCCACACTAAAATTGCACGCTGGAGAAACTTTCATAGTGGTATTCCTCATTACAATAGCAACATCTTTCAAGTACAGTAAATATTTTCCTCTTAAAACAAATGACACAAACATATACAAGACTTCAAAGAAATAAATTCTCTTTGAGTCAATGGTTCCCTTTCATCTATTCTCAAACTTCGCTTTTGTAAATGCAAATCAGACACGATCAATCAACTTTTTCAGTAATATTGTAACGCTGATTTTTATCTTTAATGTACTGGATCAGACAAACAGTGACAAAAAGCCCTTATTAAAGCAACCCCAATAAAGGCATTTGTTTTTGAGACACAAATCAGAAAAAAGTAGTAAAAACGATCCAGAGATGGGAGGTGACAGCAACTATTAGTTGAGATTCAATTATTTTTTAGAATATTCAGACGGTATGTTATCAGCCAGTTATTCCAATAATTTCTCAAATACTGTCTGCATTTTATCTTAATGGTATAACTTACAAAAATGAAAATCAATAGTGCAACATTGATAACAACCCATTATTTTCATAACACACAGAACGAAGACAAGGGATTAAATTAATAAATCCACTGTACTATTGGAATTCTCGCCTGCAGTATTGTCTTGAAAAATATGTAAAATGCATATAATAGAAACAATGACAATCATCTGATATAATGGTTGTCATAGAAATAGAAGTAGGCCATTCAGCCTACTGATCTGTTCACCATTCAATTGGATCAAGTATCGGCTGGGTCTTAACTTCATTTACCTCATGTCAACTGATGGCCTCAATTAATGTGGGGACGGCATGATGGCACAGTTGTTAGCACTACTGCCTCACAGCGCCAGGGATCCAGGTTCAATTCCTGGCTTATCTGTGTGTGGAGTCTGTATGTTTTCCTCGAGCCTGCGTGGGTTTCCTCCAGGTGCTCCAGTTTCCTCCAACTGTCTGAATGACATGCTGGTTAGGTGCATTGGCCATGTGAAATTCTCCCTCAGTGTACCTGGACAGACACCAGAGTGTGGCAGGTAAGGGATTTTCACAGTAACTTCATTGCAATATTAATGTAAGCCTACTTGTGACGCGAATAAATAAACTTAACAAGTACCTATCAATCTCAATATTGGTAAATTCAACCTTTAAACAGAATTTTTAATATTATTTTACAGCATGTACATTTCACTGGCTAAGCCAGCATTCATTGCTAATCCCTAATTGTCCTTCAGAAGGCAGCGGTAAGCTGCCTTCTTTCAACTACTGCATTCTGTCTTGTGTAGATCTACCCACTGTTCTGATAGAAAGGGAATTCTAGGTTTTTGGCCCAACAACAGTGTAGAAACGGTAATATATTTCCAAGTCAAGATGGTGTATGGCTTGGAAGAGAACATGCAGATAGTGGTGTTCTCATGCATCTGCTGTTCTTCTCGGTGCGACAGACCATGGTTTTGGCAGATGCTGTTGAGACTTGGTGAGTTGCTGCAATGCATTGTGTAGATAACACACACTGCTGCCACGGTGTGTTGATGGTGAAGTAAGCGAACATTGAAGGTAGTGAATGGGTGCCAATAAAATGGGCTGTTTCGTTCTGGATGGTGTTGAGTTTCTTGAGGATTGTTGGAGTTGCATTCATCCAAGCAGATGAGTTTCAGATTTTCAAATAATACTATTTTTTGTGAGAAAAAGTGCTTTCTGACTTCATCTTCAAATTGCTTAGCCCTAACTTTTATATGATGCTTCCTTGTTCTAGATTTCCTACCAGAAATAATTTGTCTGTATCTATCTTAATAAATCTCTGTTAAACACATCAATTATATTGTCCTTCAGCCTTTTAAATGGAAAGATCAACTTAAGATGTATGCAATACTAGTGTTATAATTTAACTGTTTAAGCTCCAGTACCACTTTGGTGAATCTATGTTTATTCTTCCAAAGGCCAATATAAGTTTTCTAAATATTGGTGCCCAAAACTGAACTCAGCACTTCAAATGTGGTCTGACTAAAGGTCTTGCAATTGAAAGGAAATATTCTCCCATTTGTAATCTTTCACTCTTGAGATGAAGGCTACAATCTATTTTTCCTTTTAAGGATGTTTAATTATTCTGCAAAAAGGAACTTGCAGCTTGGATCAGTACCTGGAAATTCGATGTTGTGGCCATTTCAGAGACTTGGGTAGAGCAGGGACAGGAATGGATGTTGCAGGTTCCGGGGTTCAAATGCTTCAGTCGGAGTAGAGAAGGAGGTAGAAGGAGGGGAGGAGTGGTATTATTAGTCAAAGACTGTATCACAGTGACAGAAAAGAAGTTTGATGAGGACTTGTCTGTTGAGGTAGTATGGGCTGAGATTAGAAACAGGAGAGGAGAGGTCACCCTGTTGGGAGTCTTTTATAGACCTCCTAAAAGGTCTAGAGAGGTAGAGGAAAGGATTGCAAAGTCAATTCTGGTCAGGAGTGAAAGTAATAGGGTAATTGTTATGGGGGACTTTAACTTTACTAATATTGATTGGAATAGCTATAGCTATAGCTCGTTAGAGGGGTCAGTTTTCGTACAAAGTGTGCAGGAAGGTTTTTTGACTCAGTATGTAGATAGGCCAACTAGAGGTGAGGCTACATTGGATTTGGTGCTGGACAATGAGCCAGACCAGGTGTTAGGCTTGGAAGTTGGTGAACATTTTGGTGATAGTGACCACAATTCGGTTATGTTCACCTTAGTGATGGATAGGGATAGGCATGAAGCTGGGGGCAGTAATTATAGCTGGGGGAAGGGTAATTATGAGGCCATAAGGAGAGAATTAGGGTGCATAGATTGGACTAGGGAACTACAGGGACTGGGAACATCTGGAAAGCGGAGCTTATTCAAGGAGCAGCTGCTGCGAGTCCTTGATAATTATGTCCCTGTCAGGCAAGGAGGAAATGGTCGAGTATGGGAACCTTGGTGTACGAAAAACGTTAATTCGCTGGTTAAAAGGAAAAAGGAGGCTTATGTCAGGATGAGGCTTGAAGGCTCGGTTAGTGCAATGGATAGCTATAGATTAGCCAGGAGGGAGCGAAAGAGTGAATTGAGGAGAGCTAAGAGAGGACACGAGAAGACTTTGGCTGATAGGATTAAGGAGAATCCTAAAGCTTCCTTTAGATATGTTAAGAATAGAAGATTGGTTAGGACAAGATTAGGGCCAGTCATAGACAGCAGTGGGAAGTTGTGCGTGGAGCCTGAAGAGATTGGAGAGGCACTGAACAAATATTTCTCTTCGGTATTCACACAGGGAGATGTAAATGTAGTTGTGGAGAACACTGAGGTACAAGGTTGCAAACTGGCAAGTATTGAAGTAGATAGGCAGGATGTGCTAGATATTCTTGAGGGTTTGAAGTTAGATAAGTCCCCTGGGCCGGACGGGATTTACCCTAGGATTCTCTGGGAGGCAAGAGAGGTGATTGCAGAGCCTCTGGCTCTGATCTTCAGGTCCTCGTTGGTTACGGGTGTGGTTCCGGAGGACTGGAGGATAGCGAATGTGGTCCCATTGTTTAAGAAGGGGAACAGAGACCTTCCAGGGAATTATAGGCCAGTGAGTCTTACTTCTGTTGTGGGCAAGGTATTGGAGAGAATTATTATGGATAGGATTTATAGTTATTTAGAGAGAAATGAATTGATTGGGGATAGTCCGCATGGTTTTGTGAAGGGTAGGTCGTGCCTTACTAACCTTATTGAGTTTTTTGAAAAAGTGACCAAAGAGGTGGATGGGGGTAAGGCAGTTGATGTGGTATATATGGACTTTAGTAAGGCGTTCGATAAGGTGGCCCATGGAATGCTTCTGCAGAAAATGCAGATGTATGGGATAGAGGGTGATTTAGCTAATTGGATTAAGAATTGGCTAGCAGATAGAAGACAGAGGGTGGTGGTTGATGGGAGATATTCATCGTGGAGTTCGGTGACAAGTGGTGTGCCTCAGGGGTCTGTTTTGGGGCCCCCGCTGTTTGTAATTTTTATAAATGATCTGGATGAGGGTATTGAAGGATGGATTAGTAAATTTGCAGATGACACTAAGTCGGTGGAGTGGTAGATAGTGAAGAGGGGTGTTATAGTTTGCAGAGGGACTTGGACAAGTTGCAGAGCTGGGCCGAGAGGTGGTAAATGGAGTTTAATGTGGAAAAGTGTGAGGTAATGCACTATGGCAGAACTAATAAATGTGTATAGTATAGGGCTAATGGTAGGATTCTTAGTAGTCTTGATGAACAGAGGGATCTTGGTGTGTATGTGCATAGATCCCTGAAAGTAGGCAGTCAAGTCGAGAAGGTTGTTAAGAAGGCATATGGAGTCTTAGCTTTTATTGGTAGGGGGATTGCATTTCGGAGCCGCAACGTCATGTTGCAACTGTACAAAACTCTAGTGCGGCCACACTTGGAGTATTGGGTGCAGTTCTGGTCCCCGCATTATAAGAAAGATGTGGAGGCATTGGAGAGGGTACAGAGGAGGTTTACCAGGATGTTGCCTAGTATGGAGGGCTGGTCTTATGAGGAGAGGCTGAGGGATTTGAGGTTGTTTTCGTTAGAAAGAGGCGGCTAAGAGGAGACCTTATCGAAACATATAAGATGATTAGAGGTTTAGATAGGGTGGACAGTGATAGCCTTTTTCCTAGGATGGAGAAAGCTAGCTCAAGGGGACACAGCTTTAAATTAAGGGGTGATAGTTATAGGACGGATATCAGAGTAGGTTCTTTACCCAAAGGGTGGTTCGGGAGTGGAATGCCCTGCCTGCAGCAGTTGTAGATGCGCCAAGTTTGGTGGCATTTAAGAGGTTAGTTGATAAGTTTATGGAAGAGAAGGGAATGGTTTAGTTTGGAGAGTCATTGCTTTTTTCATAATTGGTTGGCGCAACATCGAAGGCCGAAGGGCCTGTTCTGCGCTGTAATGTTCTATGTTCTATAAATTATGGATTTGGTTCTACAGAATTTGAATATTGCTGAAAAGAGAGATATATTGACAAAGCTTTCCATCTTGCACTCATCAGGACAAATTCAAGAGTGCCAATTTTCAAATGGGTTTGACAGAGCACCACAGGTAGAAAAGTTGTTGATTGGTTGGCAAGTCAACTCTGATTTGGAATGCCTTGCCATGTAGAAATCAACAGTAGAATTTTCAAATGCTTAGGTATACACCTATATCTGTGTGACCAAAATCAGCTCTAACTCCATTTTCGTGTTTGCTGTTGATACCACCATAGTGGATCAGATCTCAAACAATGATGAGATAGAGTACAGGAAAGAGATAGAGAATGCAGTGAAATGGTGCAGTAACAATAATCTCTCTCTCAATTTCAGTAAATTGAAGAAGATGGTTATTGACATCAGGAAGCTTGGTGTCTACATCAATGGTGATGAAGTGGAAATGGTTGAGAGTTTCAAGTTTCTAACTGTCCAGATCATCAACAATCTGTGCTAGTTCCTCCAAGCAGATGCTATAGTTAAGAAAGCCCACAATCTCTCTACTTTCTCAGGAAATTTGGCATGTTAGCTATGACTGTCACCAATTTGGAGAGATGCACCTTAGAAAGCATTCTTTCTGGATGTATCACAGCTTGGTATTATTCTTCTCTGATCAAGCCCACAAGAAATATGAAGGATTGTGAACCTTTGAAAAGGTTCCCCTTGATAGGCTAATACAGAATAAAGAACAAAGAACATTACAGCACAGAAACAGGTCCTACGGCTTTCCAAGCCTGCACTGATCATGTTGCCTGAATTAACTAAATCCTCTTAGCCTTCCAGGGCCCATATCCCTCGATTTCCATCCTACTTATGTACTTGATGAAACCCATCAAAAGTCATTATTGAATCCGCTTCTACTATCTCCCCCGGCAACAAGTTCCAGGCATTCACCACTCCTGGTAAAAAATCAGTCTCGTATATCTCTTTTAAACTTTAACCTTCACACTTTAAACCTATACCCTCTAGTATTTGACTCCTCCACCCTGGGAAAAAGCTTCTGACTATAAAGATGCAGTCATATGGGACCCAAGATGAGCTGGTAAGATGGTACAAAACTGGCTTGGGCATAGAAGGCAGAGAGGAGCAGTAGAAAGGTACTTTTCTAACTGGAGGTCTGTGACAAGAAGTGTTCCACAAGGATCAGTGCTGAGGTCTCTATTGTTTGTAACATATAGATGATTTGGAGAAAAATGTACATCGTCTGATTAGTAGAGGATAGTGAAAAGGACTGTCAGAGGATAAAGCAGGATATAAATTGGCTGGAGACCAAGGCTAAAAGATGGTAGATGGAATTTAACCTGGACAAATGTGAGTGATGTGATTTGGAAGATCGACTGCAGAAGGAAAGTGTACAAGGAATGGTAGAGACCCCAGAAACATTAGCAATCAGAGGGATCGAGGTGTGCAGATCTACAGTTCCCCTGAAGAAGGCAACTCAGATGGACAATGGGTCAAGAAGGCATGAGGCATGTTGGCCTTTATAAGTTGGGGCACTGAGTATAAGGAATTGGAAAATCATGTTGCAGCTGAAGAAGATTTTGGTTATGCTGCATTTGGAGTATTGTGTACAATTCTGGTCGCCACACTATCAGAAGTGCATTGGAAAGGGTGCAGAAAAGATTTACCAGGATTTTGCCTGGTTTGCAGGATATGGACTATGAAGAAAGGTTGAATAAACTTGGATTGTTTTCATTGGAGGATGAGAGGGGATCTGATAGATGTTTACAAGATTTTGACAGGCTTGGATAGAGTGGATAGTCAGAGACTTTTTCCCAGGGTCGAAGGGTCAATTACTCAGGGGCATAGGTTGAAAATGAAAGGCAGAAAGTTTAAAAATAATGTAAGGAGCAAGTTTTTCACACAGATGATGGTGAATGCCTGGAACACGGTGCTGGCGGAGGTGGTGGAAGCAAATTCTATAACAACGTTCATGAGGCATCTGGATAAATACATGAATAGAAGGGTATGACCTCGTAGAGACAAGAAAATATTGGATTAAAGAGACCTCCGTGCCAGCACAGCTTGGGGGGGCAGGGAAGGGGGGTGGGGGGAGAGACGCCAAAGGAACTTTCTTACGCTGTATTGTTCCTTATTCTTGGCGAATGTAGCTCAGTCCATCACACAAATCAGCCTCCCCTTCATTGACTCCACCTACACCTAAATGGAGTTTAATGTGGAAAAGTGTGAGGTAATTCACTTTGGCAGGAATAACAAATGTGTAGAGTATAGGGCTAATGGTAGGACTCTTAATAGTGTTGACGAACAGAGGGATCTTGGTGTATGTGTGCATAGATCCCTGAAAGTTGGCAATCAAGTCGATAAGGTTGTTAAGAAGGCATAGGAGTCTTAGCTTTTATTGGTAGGGGGATTGAATTTCGGAGCCGCAACGTCATGTTGCAACTGTACAAAACTCTAGTGCAGCCGCACTTGGAGTATTGTGTACAGTTCTGGTGCCCACATTATAAGAAAGATATGGAGGCATTGGAGAGGGTACAGAGGAGGTTTACCAGGATGTTGCCTGGTATTGAGGGCAGGTCTTATGAAGAGAGGCTGAGGGATTTGAGGTTGTTTTCGTTAGAAAGGAGGCGGCTAAGAGGGGACCTAATCGAAACATATAAGATGATTAGAGTTTTAGATAGGGTGGACAGTGATAGCCTTTTTCCTCGGATGGAGAAAGCTTTAAATTAAGGGTGATAGTTATAGGACGGATATCAGAGGTAGGTTCTTTACCCAGAGGGTGGTTAGGGTATGGAATGCCCTGCCTGCGGCAGTTGTAGATGCGCCAGGTTTGGTGGCGTTTAAGAGATTAGTAGATAAGTTTATGGACAAAAAGGGAATGGTTTAGGTTGGAGGGTCATTGCTTTTTGCTAATTGGTCGGCGCAACATTGAGGGCCGAAGGGCCTGTTCTGCGCTGTAATGTTCTATGTTCTATGTTCTACACTTCCCACTGCCTCGGAAAAGCAACTAGCATAATCAAGGACTCCATGCACATTGGACATACTCTCTTCACCTTATTCTATGGAAAAAAGATACAGAAGTTTGAGATGATGTACTAACCAATTCAAGAATAGCTTCTTCGCTGCTGCCATCAGATTTTTGAATGGACCTACCTTACATTAAGCAGATCTTTAGATACACTGAAGCTATGAATGTAACACTATATTCTGCATTCCCTTCTTTCATTCTCCCCTATGGGCTCTATGAGTAGTATGTTTTGTCTGTATGCCGAGCAAGAAACAATACTTTTCACTGAATTCCAATATGTATGACAACAATAAATCAAATCAAAATTCAGAAAAGTCTTGAATATATGTTTGCAGAGAATGTGTTTTCTGAATGTCGTTTCTTAAGTGAGTCACATTACAAGCTTGACTGATTAATTAAATATGTGGTTAGTTTAAGTATTAGCACATTCAGTACTGTCCAGCCCAATGGCAGAATCACATTTTTAAAAATTCATGAGGGTATCACTAGGCATGTCAGCATTTATTGCCCATCATTAATTTCCCTTGAATTGAGTACGTTATCAGGCCAATTCAGAGGGCACTTAAGAGTTGTTGTGGTTTTGTTGTGTAACATTGTTGTGGCTCTGAGTCACATGTAGGCCAGACCAGGTAAGAACAACAGATTTCCTTTGCCAAACACCTTAGTGAACCCAGATGGTCTTTTACAACAGTAGACAATGATCATCCTTAGATTTTTAATTCCAGATTTATTTCATTTAACTCAAATTTCATCATCTGCCAGAGTAAATTCAACCTTATGTCACCAGAGTGTTACTCTGCATCTCTGGATTATTAGTCCAGTGACAATACATCTATGTCACTGCCTCCCCCAAATCAAAGAGTGGATGTTTTGTTTTGTATTTTGCAAGTTGAAGCTGATTGAGTACACTTTGTATTCTGCCCATTATGAATAATCAAAGGAACATGTTCTCTGATTCATTCAGCCAATCATTGGGACATTACGATAGAATAAAATGATAGAATCCCCACAGTGCAGAAGGAGGCCATGCAATCCATCGAGTCAGCACCGACTCTCAAAAGACCATCCTTTCCAGGCCCTCCTCTCAGCCCTATCCTCTCAACCCTGCACATCTACCACAACTAATCTACCTAACCTACACACTTTTGGACACTAAGGGGCAATTTAGCATGGCTAATCCACCTAACCCACACATCTTTGGACTGGGAGGAAACCAAGGCACCTGGAGGAAACCCACATAGACACAGAGAGAATGTGCAAACTCCAAACAGACAGTGATCCAAGGCTGGAATCAATCTTGTGTCCTTTGCGCTGTGTGGCAGCGATAGTAACCATTGTTAACATACAGTGGCACTGAGGTTCATACATAGAACCTTGTATTGAGTGGTAGGGACTATGTCTTCATGGACTGATGGTAGTATTCTGTTAGTGGAAAATACCACTTGCATAGTCAATCATAATAGCAGTGTGAATTGACTTACTGAAATGGTTATCAAGATTTTTGAGATACTTATTTTTTAAAGCTAATTTAAGATTGGCCTCATAATCTTCAGATTGAAAAGTGGTGGTGTTTGTCAGTTTAGCACTCTTTCTTCTGTAACATAAATTGTCATAATCATCTGAAATTTGGCTTTCTTGTATTTGTCCTGATGAGTGCGAGACAAAAGCTTCAGCAGCATTTTTCTTTTTTTGGCAATATTATATTAATTTGTGTGCCTGGACACCCAAGTCTTTTTTGATTCTCTGCAACTCCTAGGGTAGTATTTTCTGGCCCTGTCATGGAGGAACCTACCACTATGTGAATTGTCCATTTGGAGAGCCGGTGCTATAGGTGGGATTTTCAGGCTACGCTTTCCCCAAGACACAAGGTCAATGAATCTTTGCATGGTCCATATCTCCCCTCTTCTCCCCACCCCCAATTTCCCCTCACGACCACCCCCACCACCCACAAAGGTTCCTGACACAGGCGGAATGGGAAAATTCCATTGGATGAGTCAAACGGTCTCCATGCTGTAGCACTTATGTACCTCTGTATTTCTGTGCAATATAAGTCATAGCTATTTAACTCCTGACAATGAATGGCAATCCAGTGGGCTGGTATGAACTATGAAAAGCACCAACAACAAAAAAACAAGAAAGGAGATGCGGCTGGTCAGCCAAAGGTCATTGAGTTTTAGTAGACCAGGCTATTCTGGCCAGGATGGAAAGAGAGGCTGAAAATCCTGCTCTTTGTTGTTCACCTTTAAGAATATATTCCATTTTGTGTTTATTAGATCCAAAGTGGATGGCCTCATCCACTGTGAACTTCATCTGTCGTAGTTATGCTAACTCATTTGGTCTGCCAACATCCCTTTGTAACTTTTTGCACTGATCTATGCAACTTAAGGGGTCTCTTAATTTGATGTCATCTGTGAATCTAAATGTACAATTCTTTCTTCTACTGTCCATCCTTCATTTACATGGCAAACAGCTCAGGTCCACTTTAAATCCCTAGTGGCCATTTGATATCACCTAATTCCTTTCTTTCCCTACTTTAACTCCTATCTAACCACTAACTATCAACCCACAACAAACGTGTTACTGCCAATTTCATGCATTCTCATTTTTTCTGATAATCTCCTGCCTGGAACCTTATTAATTTTTTTTAAAAATTCATCTGTACAGCAGCCAGAAGTAATTTTATATTCAACGTGTCGGTGCCCCCTTCAAAGAAATTCAACTTGATTAGTTTGATATAACCTTGTACTTAAGTGTCCATGCTAACTTTTTTTGATGCATTACATTTGTCTAAATGCTAATTCATTCTGTCTCTGATAGATTTCTCCATACTGACGATAAACTGACAGGTCTGTTGCTACCAAATTTCTTCTTCTAATCTTTCTTAAATAATGGAGTAAACCTTGTAGATTTCCATACTATGGACATTCTTCCTGAGTCCAGAGGCTTTTGGAAAATTATGTCAACCACATATGGAATTTCTTTACCTACTTCTCAACTGTCAGGAATGGAAACTATCTAGTCTAGTAGATATGTATCTTCAGTCTATTATTTTCCATATTGCTATATAATCATTATAAAACCACTAGATTTGTCCCATTCATTTGTTTCCAGATTCCTTTGTACACTAGGTAATTGTCCCCTTTGTTCATTATGAAAATGGATACAAAATACTTAATTAAGAAGTATGCTATTTCATTATTCTCCACTTCAATCATCTAAATCTACAATTTGTTTGCCTTTATCCCCATTTTACTGCTCTACTTCTCAATATATTTACAACAACCTTTGTTGTTAATTTTGATAATCTTTTCAAGTTTTTCTATATTCCCTAATTAGACCTTTGAATACCTTTTTGTTGCTTTTTATAGTTCATCCCATTCCACTGGATTGTCACTCACTGTCAGCAATTAAATAAGTATATTGCACAGAAATACGGGGGTACATAAATACTACAGCACAGAGACCATTTGACCCATCCAATGGAATTTTCCCATTCTGCGACAGGAATCTTGTGGAGGTAGGAAGGAGGGTGGGGGGGGGGGGGGGGGGGAGGGAGGAGTTTGTGGGGGAAGGGGGGAGGAGAGGGGATGTGTGGACCCATGCAAAGGTTCATTGATCTCGGCTCTTGGGGAAAGTGTGGCCTGAAAATCTCATCCATAGCACTGGTTCTCCGAATGAGCAATTCACATAGTACAATTCTCCTGCATCCTCCTTGCACATTTTTTCCTTTGTAGATAACTGTCTAGTTCTCTTTTGACTGCTTCAATTGGATCTGCCTGCACCACGCAGTACAATCCAGATTTTAACAACTCACTGTGTGAATATATTTTTCCTCTTGTTGTTTTTGCTTCCTTCAACAATTAGTTGGAATCTGTGCTCTTGTATTCTTGATCTTTTAATGAGGGGAACAGTTACTCTGTCCAGACCCATAGTGACACAAATATCTCTGTAGAAGGGCAGGAGAATATGGTGGTTGGATGTAGAATTTGGCCACAGCTCTACACCATTCATTCATTACTGAAGAATAGGTGTTTAGTTGTTACATGCACTTGATTTATTTTTGCACTTGTAAATTTTCTATAAATAATATGTCTACCTGTTTTTGTAAAGCATCACGTACCAAATATCACCACATACTGCTTTTTCTAAACTGCAGTGCAAAGCAATATTATATATATACTGCTTAACCAGGGGCTACATCATGCATTTTATTCAAATGATGTAACAGTTGCTTCAAACAGATTTTGTTTAGCTTTTTGGCTAATTGGTTTGTTCTTATTAAGATGAAGAATGACAGTCCAGGGGAACTGGACCATTTTCTGCACTTTTTGTACACTATGTCAATCCTTTCTATTCTTGGCTCAGTTCCAAGTTTCTTAATTGCTCCTTTTTGCAAATGTATTTTCACAAAAACACAAAAGTCCCAGGAAGATGGCTGTTTCAATTAAGAGGGAAACTAAAATAGATACAGCTTTTCATGATAATTTAAAAAGTTTTAAATCCATTGTTTTACTTATTTATTATTTGTCTTTTGAAAAGAGGTTTGTGATGTTAGAACCCCCAAAACTCTGGAGAATGAGATGGTATGGTGTAGCTTGATGCTTTGATATCTATAAGAAATGTGTACTATGTTAATTGCTTCATTATAGAAAATCAATTTGGTGCCTCACTAAAGAAAGACAATGGGCCAGATTTTGCCATCAAATGAGGCACACGGTGATTGCCTTTATTCATGCAAAACTTCGACAAGGACCAGATGATAACATATCCAAATGTTGTCCACATTGTGCCATCTTATCCTAAAAATGTCATGTTTGTCTCATTTCATTCATATATCGAGTGGCATCAAGCTGCAATATTAGAACAGTAGATGTGAGCTAAGAAAGTTGAGTCAATAGAACATAGAACATAAAACATTACAGAGCACTACAGGCCCTTCGGCCCTCAATGTTGCACCGACCAACGGAACCAATCTTATGACCCTCTAACCTAAACTATTCCAATGCTATCTATATGCCTATCCACTGACCATTTGAATGCCCTTAAACTTGGCGCGCCCACAACTGCTGCAGGCAGGGCATTCCATGCCCTTATTACCCTCTGAGTAAAGAACCCACCTCTAACATCCGTCCTATAACTACCACCCTTTAATTTAAAGCTATGTCCCCTCATGTTAGCCATCTCCATCTGAGGGAAAAAGCTCTCACTGTCCACCCTATCTAACCCTCTGATCATCTTATATGCAAAGCCAATTCAATTCACTGTCAAGTCAATTCACTGTCTAAATAGTCTTTGAATGAGTGTTAATTCCTGCTAATCAGCACCGCTGTTACTGAAAATTAACTGTTTAAAGCATAAAGTCTCATTCTTTCAGGTATTAAATATTATTAGAGATTTTAAAATTATTTTAAAGAAATAAGTTTTCCTTTCTCCCTTTCTTTCTCTCTATTAATTTAATCTTTCTTTCCCAGTCTTTATTTCTCCTTCTGTACCTGTTCTTGGCAATTAGTTCATCCACACTAATGTATACTTTTCTGCTCAATCATCAAATTGTCTATTCTGCAATCCTTCAATATAATGGTTAATGAGATGTGCAGTTGCTTGTTCTATTCACTCAATTCCCAGATTTGAATTCCCTAGCGCCACTCCGCTTCAGTTTTTTTCACTACAATGTTAATAGCCTACATTTTCAGCAACTTGGCATGCAAGAATTGTAAAACAAAATCTAAATGTTGAAGGGGAACTAACAGCTGACATAATTAGATGCCCTTCTACAGTAAAATGCTATGCCTGATGGCATATCTGATGGCATATAATCAGATGGCATATAAGTCTGATGGCATATAATCAGTTGGCTCAATGTACAATAACTCAAACAAGTAACTGCCACGATAAAGTATATTGGCTTTAAGGCACAAAAGCAGAACATTTTCTGCCATCAAATGATGGTACATTGCTTGTTCAACCATATCCAAGTTGTAGGTGACTTCATTGCCTTCAATGGCTTCTCGCACGAGAGAAGAATACAGAGTTTGCATGGATTGGCAGTTCATATTGTTGCTATTGGTGCTAGGGGAAGCTAAAGCTAGGTTACTTCTGGCCTATTGGAGGTTGCAGTTTGAAGCTTTCTGAATCAAATTTCAGTGTTTGCCTCCATATGGTCCAACCTGCTGTATTTTCCAAAGAGAGGTCTGCAATGCAGTGGTTTCTAAGGTTCATTATTAGGGTATCCTTGTTTTACTTGGAGAGACTACCTTGCTATTGTTTGCCCTGATAGTTCCCCAGACAAGATCCACTTGGAGATTCTGTAATCATCCATGTGGGAGATATGGCCCACCCATCTAAGTTGAATTTTCTAGAGGATGGTCTTGATGCTGCTGAGTCCAGTGTGATGTCTTTTGCAATGTTGCCCAACCATTAAATAAGCTAATGTTAATACTGAAAGAGTCAGATCCCAGACTGAAACCTGGCTTGGTAGATCCTAACTGTTATCTTTTTTTAAAAAAAGCTGTGAAAGTCAGTCACTGAACACATTCATAATAAAACACATATTAAATAAGGAAAAAAATCAATTCTTTTACACTAGACAAAAGATTGGAACAATTTTAATACGGATACCAGAAAATGATTCTACCTCATTAAATTTCACTAACCTACTAGCCTTTGATAATCTATCTCTTCACTTTAAGTATTATAAAAACAAATTAAAATGCATGTAGGTAAATAGGGCCCCAGACTTCCTGGCATTCAATTCACAAGAACTGTATATGAAACTAATCTTAGTTTTCATCTGTCTTAATATAAAGGTATAAAATACAAATTAAACTTAAAGCTAAATTTTATTCCTAACACCATCAAATTCTGATGAGAGACCTCAAGTGCTTTTATAGAAATCTTTTAGAGTTTTATTGTGAAGCCTAGAGGCAGACCCAGGATTCTGCACCATACAGCAGGAGGGTAGGGACAATGCTCGAGTAGAATGTGATTTTAGTCTTCAGCTTAATGTCAGTATCCTCCCAGATACACTGTTGGAGTCAGCTTTAGGCACAACTTCATTTCTGGATGTTTCCACTGATGTCTTCATCATTAGCCACATTGCCAGAGAACACAGCATAAAGGATATGAGAATTTTTCTATGACCTTGAAATTGGTGCCATGAAAGGTAATGACTGGTGCTTCACAGTCTATGCCTGGTGATGGCTGAAACATGACATGACTATGAAAACATTGATTTGAAAATTAAAATTTTTGATAATATTTGAAGATTTGTTTGCCATAACATGGTAATATACTACATGCAGAAACCCTTAGATGACTGCCTCTGTGACTTTGGTAGATGCATGCTGTCTGGAGAGATTGAAGAGTTTATTATGGCATTTAGTTTGTTGCTTTTTGTTTGTCTGTGACAGTAAAAGTCTTAAAACGTGTTGTGTGAGCATTTGAGCCATTCACTTTTTAAAGCAATTGATCTCTATGGGAATTATAACAAACCCTTCAAAGAGAAGTATAATAGCATGAAACTTAATAACAAACTTACAGCCACCTTTGAGAGTATCCGAGATTAGGAAAAAGCTCCATAGTGCCTCAAGGATGCCAACACAGTTAGCATCCAGAAGTAGAAAAGGCTCAAAAGTAAATGTGGCAACTACAAGGAATAGGTCTTTCAATCACAGGTAAGAACCTTAGAAGGATCCCACTGAATGGTCTAAGAGACAACCTTTTATGGGCCAGTCATAGACAGCAGTGGGAAGTTGTGCGTGGAGCCTGAAGAGATTGGAGAGGCACTGAATAAATATTTCTCTTCGGTATTCACGCAGGGTGATGTAAATGTAGTTATGGAGAACACTGAGGTACAGGGTAGCAAACTGGAAGGTATCGAAGTAGATAGGGAGGATGTGCTCGATATTCTCGAGGGTTTGAAGTTGGATAAGTCCCCTGGGCCGGACGGGATTTACCCTAGGATTCTCTGGGAGGCAAGAGAGGAGATTGCAGAGCCTCTGGCTCTGATCTTCAGGTCGTCGTTGGTTACGGGTGTGGTTCCGGAGGACTGGAGGATAGCGAATGTGGTCCCATTGTTCAAGAAGGGGAAGAGAGACCTTCCAGGGAATTATAGGCCAGTGAGTCTTGCTTCTGTTGTGGGCAAAGTATTGGAGAGAATTATTAGGGATAGGATTTATAGTTATTTAGAGAGAAATGAATTGATTGGGGATAGTCAGCATGGTTTTGTGAAGGGTAGGTCGTGCCTTACTAACCTTATTGAGTTTTTTGAAAAAGTGACCAAAGAGGTGGATGGGGGTAAGGCAGTTGATGTGGTATATATGGACTTTAGTAAGGCGTTCGATAAGGTGGCCCATGGAAGGCTTCTGCAGAAAATGCAGATGTATGGGATAGAGGGTGATTTAGCTAATTGGATTAGGAATTGGCTAGCAGATAGAAGACAGAGGGTGGTGGTTGATGGGAGATATTCATCGTGGAGTTCGGTGACAAGTGGTGTACCTCAGGGGTCTGTTTTGGGGCCCCTGCTGTTTGTAATTTTTATAAATGATCTGGATGAGGGTATTGAAGGATGGATTAGTAAATTTGCAGATGACACTAAAGTCGGTGGAGTGGTAGATAGTGAAGAGGGGTGTTATAGTTTGCAGAGGGACTTGGACAAGTTGCAGAGCTGGGCCGAGAGGTGGCAAATGGAGTTTAATGTGGAAAAGTGTGAGGTAATGCACTATGGCAGAAATAATAAATGTGTAGAGTATAGGGCTAATGGTAGGATTCTTAGTAGTCTTGATGAACAGAGGGATCTTGGTGTGTATGTGCATAGATCCCTGAAAGTAGGCAGTCAAGTCGAGAAGGTTGTTAAGAAGGCATATGGAGTCTTAGCTTTTATTGGTAGGGGGATTGAATTTCGGAGCCGCAACGTCATGTTGCAACTGTACAAAACTCTAGTGCGGCCGCACTTGGAGTATTGTGTGCAGTTCTGGTCCCCACATTATAAGAAAGATGTGGAGGCATTGGAGAGGGTACAGAGGAGGTTTACCAGGATGTTGCCTGGTATGGAGGGCAGGTCTTATGAAGAGAGGCTGAGGGATTTGAGGTTGTTTTCGTTAGAAAGGAGGCGGCTAAGAGGGGACCTAATCGAAACATATAAGATGATTAGAGGTTTAGATAGGGTGGACAGTGATAGCCTTTTTCCTAGGATGGAGAAAGCTAGCACGAGGGGACACAGCTTTAAATTAAGGGGTGATAGTTATAGGACGGATATCAGAGGTAGGTTCTTTACCCAAAGGGTGGTTCGGGAGTGGAATGCCCTGCCTGCAGCAGTTGTAGATGCGCCAAGTTTAGTGGTGTTTAAGAGGTTAGTTGATAAGTATACGGAAGAGAAGGGAATGGTTTAGTTTGGAGGGGCATTGCTTTTTATGTTGGTCGGTGCAACATCGAAGGCCGAAGGGCCTGTTCTGTGCTGTAATGTTCTATGTTCTCTATGTTCTATGTTTTAGGTGATGCCTTTGTAATTGAACATGTTTTTAAATTAGTGCTTACTGGCACAAACATACTATATCCAAACACACAATGTGAGTAGTAAAGAGTGAAATATATTGGGAGCAAATCTTGAGTTGCTACAGACAAGTGTCCTGACTAATCAATTGTCAGCTATTGTTCACAAAGGAAAAAAGTGTTGGAATCAGCTTGCAGTCTTGTTCAAAAAAATTTGCAGTTTAAAGTTTATTTATTAGCCACAATATAGGCTTATATTAACACTGCAATGAAGTATTGCAAAAAGCTCCTAGTCATCACACTCTAGTGCCTGTTTGGGGCACAGAGGAAGAAGTTAGCATCACCAATCCACCAACCAGCACATTTTTGGACTGAGGGAGGAAACTGGAGCACCTGAAATAAACCCATGCAGGGAGAGTGTGCAAACTCCACACAGATAGTGACCCAAGTTGGAAATCAAACCCAGGTTCATGGTGCTGTGAGGCAGTAGTGCTAACCACTGTGTCACCATGCTGCCTGAAGGTCATGCCTCATCGCAACATTTAATGCTCAGCTGACACTAGATAGTTTTTAAAATGTATGATTTTATGGACATGGGCATCATTGACAAGTTTTACAACACCAATTTTAAATCCAACCAATTTATTTGATAGTAAACTCGCGAGCTTTCGACTTTATAGCCTTTTTCAGGCAAATGCAGTGTTCTGGTCTGCAATAGCACTCATATCCACACAGACACTTACAGATTGCTGATTAGAATGCGAATCCTTACATCTAACCTGCTATTCAAGTGTTAAAGTGGCTAACAATGTGTGTGAAGGGAATCCTGAGCATTGGTTAGAGAATTGTGTATCTTCTCCAGACAGCACAGTAAGTGAGATTTTTTGCTAACCCAGGCAAGTTACGGGGGTTACAGATAGTGTGTCATGAAGCCAAGATCCCTATTAAGACTGTCCTCATGTGTGCGGAACTTGGCTATCAGTCTCTGCTCAGCGACTCTGCGCTGTCGTGTGTCACGAAGGCCCCCTTGAAGAACATTTACCCGCAGGTCGGAGGCCAAATGCCCATGACTGCTGAAGTGTTCGCCCACAGGAAGGGAACTGTTTTGCCTGGTGATTGTTGAGCGATGCTCATTCATCCGCTGTCGTAGTGTCTGCATGGTCTCCCCAATGTACCATGCTTCGGGACATCCTTTCTTGCAACGTATTAGGTAGACAACGTTGGCCGAGTTGCAAGAGTATGTACCGTGCACCTGGTGAATGGTATCC
Source organism: Sphyrna mokarran (assembly GCA_024679065.1). Taxonomy (NCBI): domain Eukaryota; kingdom Metazoa; phylum Chordata; class Chondrichthyes; order Carcharhiniformes; family Carcharhinidae; genus Sphyrna; species Sphyrna mokarran. The sequence goes on along the minus strand of JAGIQG010000002.1, from coordinate 38,458,764 downwards.
TCACGTTTGATGATGTCGTCCATGTCTATGATCTGGCATGTCTTGCAGAGGTTGCTGTGGCAGGGTTGTGTGGTATTGTGGTCACTGTTCTCCTGAAGGTTGGGTAGTTTGCTGCGAACAATGATCTGTTTGAGGTTGTGCGGTTGTCTGAAAGCAAGAAGTGGGGGGGTGGGGATGGCCCTAGCGAGATGTTCATCGTCATCAATGACATGTTGAAGACTCCGGAGAAGATGTCGTAGCTTCTCCGCTCTGGGGAAGTACTGGACAACAAAGGGAACTCTGTCCACCGTGTCCCGTGTTCGTCCTCTAGGAGGTCAGTGCGGTTTATCGCTGTGGCACATCGGAACTGTCGATTGATGAGTCGAGCGCCATATCCTGTTCTCACGAGGGCATCCTTCAGCGTCTGGAGGTGTCTGTCACGATCCTCCTCATCTGAGCAAATTCTGTGTATACGGAGGGCTTGTCTATAGGGAATGGCTTCTTTAACGTGTCTAGGGTGGAAGCGGATGAAGCGGATGAGTTGTAAAATTGCATCCGGAAACTGGCAGTTGTTGGCATTGAGTACTGAGGCAGTTGCAGCAATACCATCGTCGTGGGGGATGTTGGTGTAGAGCGCCGAGACATCCATTGTGACAAGGAGTGTCGCTGGTTCAACTGCTCCATGTGTGCTGACTTTCTGTAGGAAGTCCGTAGTGTCAAGACAAAAGCTGGGCGTTCTTTGTACAATGGGTTTCAGGATGCCCTCGATATAGCCGGAGAGGTTCTCACACAGGGTCCCATTGCCCGATACGATGGGATGGCCAGGTATGTTTGCCTTGTGTATCTTTGGGAAGTAGTAGAGATCTCCAATGTGGGTAGTATGTGGAATGAGAGCCCGGAGGGTGTTCTGAAGGTCCGGATCAAAGGTTTTGATCAGAGTGTTGAGTTGACAAGTGTGTTCTTTGGTCGGATCTGCTGGTAACTGTCTGTAGTGTTTCACATTGTTTAGTTGTAGGTACACTTCTTCACAGTAGTCCGTTCTGTTCAGTATGACGGTGGCGCCTCCTTTGTCTGCTGGTTTGATGACAATGTTGCGGTTGGTCTTGAGAGCACGGATGGCCTTGCTTTGTGCTTGGGTGATGTTCAGGACTGTCTTGTAATTGCGGTTGATGAATCTGGTGTTCACGCACCTCCTGATGGCTTGGGCATACATGTCCAGTCGGGGGCAGAGGCCTTCCGGAGGAGTCCAATTAAATTCATTCCTCCTCGGTTGCTGCACTGCGGATCCCTCTGTCGGCTGTTCTGGTTCATTAGCTATCTCATTGAGTCCACTATTGGCCTCTTGGGGTTTGTGGAAGAACTCACGCAGCCTCATTCGCCTGATGAATTCCTCTGTGTCTGCTGCAAGACTGATGGGATCCATTTTGGTGGTGGGACAGAAATTGAGCCCTCGGCTGAGAACTTCGATTTCCTCTGATTGAAGTGTGTAGTCTGACAGGTTAACAATGGACTTCCCTGCGGTAGTGTTGTTTTCTACTGTGGTGCCAAGGGAGGCTTGGTTGTTGCTGGTGGCGATGCTGAGTTTTTCAAGTTTCCTGATCTTGGTGTGCATGTAAATGGTGTAGTTTCTTTGTCTCATCTGCTTGGCAAAGTTTCGCAGCTGATCTGCGTCCTGAGCGCAAGTTGAGAATATGTATTCCATTTTACTTTCCAGGGTGCTACGTTTGCTATAGAGCTGCTGTATGAGGTGATTGAGGAGTGTGAGAGAGGTGCAACGGCAAAGCCTCTCAGCATAGTCCGTGTTATAGGTTGACCTGAGTGGGTTCGTGATCTGTAGTCCCTTTGGTATCCTGTCTGCTTTCTTGCATCTCTGTAGAAACTTGATGTCTGTGTCGATATCTGATGTCTATACCAACATCCCCCACGACGATGGTATTGCTGCAACTGCCTCAGTACTCAGTGCCAACAACTGCCAGTTTCCGGATGCAATTTTACAACTCATCCGCTTCATCTTGGACCACAATGTCTTCACCTTCAACAATCAGCTTTTCATCCAGACACATGGAACAGCCATGGGGACCAAATTTGCACTTCAGTATGCCAACATCTTCATGCACAGGTTTGAACAAGACTTCTTCACCACACGAGATCTTCAACCAAGATTATATACTAGATACATTGATGACATCTTTTTCCTTTGGACCCATGGTGAACAGTCATTGAAACAACTGTATGATGATATCAACAAGTTCCATCCCACCATCAGACTCACCATGGACTATTCTCCAGAATCAGTTGCATTCTTGGACACACGCATCTCCATCAAGGACGGTCACCTCAGCACCTCACTGTACCGCAAACTGACAGACAACCCCACAATGCTCCACTTCTCCAGCTTCCACCCTAGACACGTTAAAGAAGCCATTCCCTATGGACAAGCCTTCCGTATACACAGAATTTGCTCAGATGAGGAGGATCGTGACAGACACCTCCAGATGCTGAAGGATGCCCTCGTGAGAACAGGATATGGCACTCGACTCATCAATCGACAGTTCCGACGTGCCACAGCGATAAACCGCACTGACCTCCTCAGAAGATGAACACGGGACACGGTGGACAGAGTACCCTTTGTTGTCCAGTACTTCCCCGGAGCGGAGAAGCTACGACATCTTCTCTGGAGTCTTCAACATATCATTGATGACGATGAACATCTCGCTAGGGCCATCCCCACCCCCCCACTTCTTGCTTTCAGACCACCGCACAACCTCAAACAGATCATTGTTCGCAGCAAACTACCCAACCTTCAGGAGAACAGTGACCACAATACCACACAACCCTGCCACAGCAACCTCTGCAAGACGTGCCGGATCATAGACATGGATGACATCAAACGTGAGGATACCATTCACCAGGTGCACAGTACATACTCTTGCAACTCGTCCAACGTTGTCTACCTAATACGTTGCAAGAAAGGATGTCCCGAAGCATGGTATATTGGGGAGACCATGCAGACACTACGACAGCGGATGATTGAGCATCGCTCAACAATCACCAGGCAAAACAGTTCCCTTCCTGTGGGCGAACACTTCAGCAGTCATGGGCATTCGGCCTCTGACCTGCGGGTAAATGTTCTTCAAGGGGGCTTTCGTGATACATGACAGCGCAGAGTCGCTGAACAGAGACTGATAGCCAAGCTCCGCACACATGAGGACGGTCTTAACAGGGATCTTGGCTTCATGAAACACTATCTGTAACCCCCGTAACTTGCCTGGGTTAGCAAAAAACCTCACTTACTGTGCTGTCTGGAGAAAATACACAATTCTCTAACCAATGCTCAGGATTCCCTTCACACACACTGTTAGCCACTTTAACACTTGAATAGCAGGTTAGATGTAAGGATTCGCATTCTAATCAGCAATCTGTAAGTGTCTGTGTGGATATGAGTGCTATTGCAGACCAGAAACTGCATTTGCCTGACGAAGGCTATAAAGTTGAAAGCTCGCAAATTTACTATCAAATAAATTGGTTGGATTTAAAATTGGTGTTGTAAAACTTTACTGAGTTTACCCCAGTCCAACGCCGGCATCTCTACATCATCATTGACAAGGCCAGCATTTATTGTCCCTCCCTAATGACTCTTGATATGCTGGTGGCGAGCCTATTTATTGAACTATTACAGTCAGTATTGTGAAGATGCTTCCATAGTGCAGTTGGAGAGGATAATCCAGGCTTTTGACCTAGCAATGATGAAAGAACATTGATAGTTTTCCAGGTCAAGATGGTGTATGGCCTGAAGGGGAACTTGGAAGTAAAAGTGTTCACATGTGCCTGCTGCCTTTGTCTTTCACAGAGTCATAGAATCATAGAATCCCTACAGTGCAGAAGGAAGCCATTTGGCCCATCAAGTCTGCATCGACACAATCTCACCCATGCCCTCTCCCTGTAACCCCACGTATTTGCCTTGCTAATCCCCAAGACATTGAAACGCAATTCAGCTTGTCCAATCAACCTAACCTAAATGGAGGAAGTCATGGATCTAGGAGATGATGTTGAAAGCGCTTTGATAAGTTCAACATTGCATCATGTAGATGGCACATGTAGCAGCTGTGCTGTGGAGGGATTGAGTGTTTAAAAGGTTAGATGCTCTGCTGATCAAATAGGTTGCTTCGCCCTAGGTTATGTTCCACTTCTTGAATGATGTTGCAGGCAAGTGGAAGGTACTCCATTACACTCTTGACTTGCCTCGTTAATTGTGGATAAGCTTGGGGGAGTCTGAAGATAAGTTACTCAGCTCAGAATACTCAACCTCCTGTGACCACATAATTTATATAACCTGTCCAATTAAATCAATGGTAACACCCAAGAATGTTGAGGCCGAGGAATTTAACAACAGTAATATCTCTGATTGCCAAAGTTATTATTCTTTTTGGATGCAGTCATGACATTATGTGCGTTATCTAAATCTGGCTTAATAATCAGTCATTTCTACATTGATAGAGATGCAGAGTCAGATCCTTTATGCATCAAAATTATTCTTCTCATCTCTAGCCCCAACTTATGGCAAGGTCTGGATGAGTGGAAAAGCAAATTGCGTGGAGGGTGTGGAAAGCCTACAGAGGGATCTGGATAGGTTGAGTGAATGGGCGAGGACCTGGCAGATGAAGTACAGTGTTAGCAAGTGTGAGGTTATCCACTTTGGTAGGAATAATGGTTGGAAGGATTATATCTAAATGGCGAAAAGCTGCAGCATGCGAAGGTGCAGAGGGAAATCGCAAAAACACAGTATGCAGGTGCAGCAGGTGATTGAGAAGGCAAATGCAATGTTGGCCTTTATACTAGGGGGATAGAATATAAAAGTAGAGAGGTACTTTTGCAACTGTATAGGGTACTGGTGAGGCCGCAGATGGAGTACTGTGTGCAGTTTTGGTCGCCGCATTCAAGGAAGGATGTATTGGCCTTAGAGGGGGTGCAGGGATGGTTTACTAGGCTGATATCGGAGATGAAGGTATTGGATTATGAGGAGAGACTGATTAGGCTAGTTTTGTACTCTTTGGAGTTTAGAAGGCTGAGAGAGGATCTTATAGAGACATATAAGATAATGAAAGGGATGGATAGGGTAGAGGTGGAGACGCTGTTCCCATTTAGCAAAGATAGCAGGACAAGAGGGCACAGCCTCAAAATTAAGGGGAGGGGGTGGTTCAGATCAGAGTTGAGGAGGAATTTCTTCATGCAAAGGGTGGTGAGTCTTTGGAATTCTCTGCCTGGAGTCTTCCTCGCTGAATATGTTCAAGTCAAGAGTGGATAGGTTTTTGATTGACAAAGGAATTAAGGGTTACAAGGGGAAAGCTGGAAAGTGGTACTGAACCACTACAGATCAGCCATGATCTTATTGAATGGTGGGGCAGGCTCGCGGGGCTGGATGGCCTACTTCTGCTCCTATTTCTTATGTTCTTATGTCTGCAAGATATAATAGCTACAAAATTTAAAATTGCCGGCATCAGTGCATCCCTCCTTGATGAGGTCAATGTATTTTATGCCCATTTTGAGCAAGAAGTCAGCAAGAACATGTCCTCCACCCTAGAAGCCTCATACAAACCTGTATTCGAGATCAGATGTCAGAGCAGCCTTCTCAGAGGTCAACTCACGGAAAGCTTCTGGCCCAGATGAGTAGTCAAATCCTATGTGGATTATCTGGGGGGTTGGGGAGAAGTTATTCACAATTACCTTAAATCTTTCTTTAGATGAATCTGAAGTCCCTATTTGCTCCAAGATGATGAGCATCATCCTGGTACCAAAGAAAAGCCAGGTAGTGTGCCTTAATAATTATTGTCCGTTGGTTCTGACATCCATCATTATGAAGTACTTCGAAAGCTTAGTCATTGCATTAATCAATTCCAGCCTCCTAGATTGTCTAGGTTCACTACAGTGCACTTGCTATCACAAAAGGCTCACAGCAGATGCCATCTCCCTGGCCCTGCACTCAACCCTGGAACACCTAGATAACAAAGACACCTATGTCAAACTTCTATTTATTGAATACAACTCAGCCTTCAACACCATTATTCCTATGAAACTCATCTCCAAACTCTGTGGCCTGGGCCTCAGCTCCTCCTTCTGATACTGGATCCTGAACTTCCTAACCCACAGATCATAGTCAGTAAGAATAGAAAACAACACCTCCTCCACAATCATCTTCAACACTGGTGTCCCACAACTCAGTCCCTTACTATACTCCTTATACATCTATGACTGTGTGGTTAAATTCCTCTGTAACTCAATTTTCAAATTTGCTGACAACACCACCATAGTGGATTTCATCTCAAACAATGATGTTTGATACAGGAAAAAGATAGAGAATCTGGTGAACTGCTGTTACAAAATAATCTCTCCCTCAATGTCAACAAAATGAAGGAGATAGCTATTGATTTTAGGACACATGGAGAAGAACATACCCTGGTCTACATCAATGGGGATGAAGTAGAAATGTTTAAGAGCTTCAAATTTTTAGGTATCCAGATACAAATAACCTGTCCTGATTCCTCCATGCTGACACTAAAAAGCCCACCAATGTCTCTACTTTCTTAGAAGAAGAAGGAAATTTGGCATGTCTGCCATGATTCTCACCAACGTTTACAGATGCATTATAGAAAGCATTCTTTCTAGTTGTATCACAGCTTGGTATGGCTACTCATCTGCCCAAGACCACAAGAAACTACAAAGGGTTGTGAGTGAGTGCAGTCCATCACTCAAACTGACCTCCCACCCTTTGACATTGTCTACATTTCCTCCTGCCTCGGCAAAGCAGCCAGCATAATTAAGGCCCCCCCCCCCCCCCCCCCCCCCCGGACATATTGGCTTCCACCTTCTGTTGGGAAAAAGGTACAAAAGTCTGAGGTCACATACCAAACCAAATCAAGAGCAGCTTCTTTCTTGCTGTCATCAGACTTTTGAATGGACCTACTTCACAATTAAGTTGATTTTTTGCTACACCCTAGCTATGACTGTAACACTACATTGTGCACCCTCTCTTTTCCTTCACTATGTACAGTATGCTACTTCTGTAAAATGTCCAAAAAGCAACACTTTTCACTGTATATTAATACATGTGATAATAAATCAAATCAAATCAACGTTTAAATAGCATCATATAACCTGCCACTTTGCAACAGATTGCAATCTTCTCCCCATCTCCCTTCAAATGGTGAGAATCCAATTCATTTGAAATGCTTGCAGTTTGTTGTTGTTACTGAGCAAATGAATGCCAGTACCTTAAAGTACCTTAGGTGCAGCGGGGAGTAAAAAAAAACACTTCCATTGTCTGTCTGAATGTATATATTGTAGAAAACAAATTTGTTTTGCAACCTACGGGCATTAGCCTCTTTAAGATCACATTATTCATAAGAGATAAATTAGCTTCTCTTGAACTTAAGTTTCCAGGTCGTGTTCATAAATAACAGTTTGCTCCAATTGGTTCTGGTCTAGACCCGACATGAACAAACAGCACTTCTTTAATTGTCTCAAACTGGCCCTTTTTTTTGGTTATTGCTCCTTGCATTTAGTTTTCCAGATAACAAAATATGGGAATCGGAACCAGTTCATAAAACTAAAGTGTATCATTTCACGGAAACATTTGATCAGGCTGAAAGAGGCGTTATTACGGCTAACTGCGGAAGGAAAGTTGTATTTGTGAGGGAACCTGATGAATTTGAATGGTATCTTTTGGTTAATACTTCCCCATCTTTCCGTGCAGACTTGCTGCTTGAGCAAAGAAATGAACAGCGCCGGTTCTCTCATCATTCTGGCTCGGAGTATTTGCGTCGGGAAGACTCGCTACAACCAGCCCCCGGGGGTCACGATGGAATGCGCCCACGGCGCTGTCCTTTCAGCACCACAAGCCCGCCGGCAAAGCAAAGCGAAAGCAAGCTCACGAAGTTGCCTCTCGTCAGCAGTATTTATATGTGTGTGTGTGTGTGTGTGTGTGTGTGGGTAAAGCAGCACAACTTCGTGCTTAAATTATTCGGAGCAGCAATACACCATTTCAAATAGGAAAAAGACACTGCAGGAGACTGGTATGATATGAAGAATTGGAATAAAAATGCTGAGAGGGTGAGGATTATGATCAGGCCAGAGTAGATCACACACACACTGTACGTTTGTGTGTGTGTGTGTGTGCGTGTGTGTGTGTGCGGGGGGTGGGGTGGGGGTGAGTGGTAGAAAAACCAGCACACAATGTGGAATGCTCTCTCTCTCCCCCACCCGCCCCGTCTATGTGTCTGCTGTGTGTGTGTATGTGTGTGTATGTGTCTATATGGAGATGGAATGGGTAGAGACAAGTCAACACATAGTAAGGAGTTCACCCTCCCCCCCTCCCCCTTCAACATCTGTCAATGTGTCTGTGTCTCCTGTGTGTGTGTGTGTGTGTGTGCTCAGCTCCCTCCTCAGCCTGGGAAGCCTGGGTGTTTGGGTGGCGGAGCGGGGGGGGGGGGGGAGGCGGGGAACGACATTGTTGTGTTGGGAAGTCAGCTCCCCCGACCCCACCAATGGGCAAGCCCAACGTGTGATTGACAATAGTGTGCACCAATCAGAGGCGGGGATGCTCTGGTGACGCAGCAGGCTATGCCGGGATAGCCAATGGGAGAAGGGCTGTGGGGAGGGGGCGGGATGTTTGAAGAGCAGCCGTGGGGGAGGGGAGGACCCCGTGGGCAGACACAGTGACTGACAGAGAGAGAGAGAGAGAGTGTGTGTGTGAGATACACTGTGAGTGAGAGACACTCACTATTACCGTGTGTCTGGCAGTGACACACACTGTGATCCCCTCTCTCTCTCTCTCTCAGTGACACACGCTGTGTGACTCGCTGTGACAGGGGTGGGTGGAGTTGGGATATATAACAAATTCCCCTCAAAGTGTGGAATGAAGACCGCGTCCCGCTCTGTAACCCCACCCCGCCCCTGCCCGGCTGCAAACTGTCTCCAGGAGCTCCCGCGGGCGGCGATGGAAAGCAGGTGAAGAGCCCGGGGATCGCGGCTGAAGATTCGGGCAGGGATGGAGGCGTGAGCGGCTCGCTGGAGCACCGAGAGCCGGGGCGGGGTGTGTTTTGGGGCGCTGCTATCCCAGCACCAGGCTGCCACACACTCTCGGCGGCAATGTCTCCGGCGCACTCTCCGGCTCGCGCAGACTGATCCAAGGTGTTAAGCTGCCCTCGCGGGAGGGGGGTGGGGGGAGGCTTTGGCGGGCGAGATGGCTGCTGCCTTCCTCCCGCTGCTGCTGCTGCTGCTGCTGCTGCTGCACCTCCAGCTGGGATCCAGCCTGGGCTCCAGCCCCGGCTCGGGCAAAGTGAACACTCGCCAGAAGCAAGCGGTCTCCAACAGGCAGCAGCCCCCAGCGCCGGAGAGCTCCTGGCACCAGCAGCAGGACAGTCTGCCCACTCCTGTCTGGGCTTTCCTCCACACTGGAGACCCCTCCAAGCTCGGCTACGCCAACTGCACCAAGAGGTACCAGCTGTCAAACCTGCAGCAGACTTCACTCCACATCCAGCCGTCCCTCCACAGTGCCATGGACACCGTGCTGCACGCCACCAATTTCTTGAACATGATCTTGCAGAGCAACGGGGTGAGGGAGCTGACCCTGAGGGAGGACGCGGAGTGGTACCACGCTCTGGTCAGGAGTATTCTGCTGGGTGACCCCAAGGTCCACCGGGCGGTGGTGACTTTCGACGTGCAGCCCTTCACCTCGCCGCCCCAGCTCTTCCTCCAGGCCACCCGGGTGGACAATCAGATCTTCTTGCAGGACCTGTCGGCCGGCGCCCGCCGCTTGGCCAACCGCAGCCTGGAGAGTGAGTGGTTTCACTGGCACAAGCAGCAGAGTGCGCCCCAGCCCTCCCTGCACAGGAAGCTGCTGAGGGACGAGTTCAAGTCGGTGCAGCCCCCCATGCGGAAGAGGGGCATGAGGTACCTGGTGAATAAAACCCACATCAAGTGGTCGCCGCCCTACCTGGAGTGCGAGCACGGCCAGTACAAGCCTCTGTGGCTGCTGACTCTCTCCACCTCCTTCTACGGCCTGAAGCCGGACTTCAAGCCCGAGTTCAGGTAAGCCTTCCTCAGGGCAGAGGACCCACAAGTCATTCCACACCCTGTTGTGTACAACCACCCCCCCCCCCTAAACTCCTGGAGCAAGATAAGCTCATTGTATGACTTTTCTCTGATATGATCAGTTCGATCTGGCGATAATGTTAAACTTGATTCATTATTGTCACAAGTAGGCTTACAGTAACATGGCAATGAATGAAGTTACTGTGAAAATCCCCCAGTTGGGTCTCTGTTTTCAGCGACGAGGGAAATAACATTGCGTGTTTTTATTGGGAGGTTAAAAAAAAGTTTGGAAAGTTCTCGAAGTGAACTTACATTCTCTAGACAGGGACATGTGAAAAAGACGCCCTTATAATAGAGGCAGCTGACACAGTTCAATCCCCAAGACAATTTGGATTACTCATGTGGGGAGGGTCCAAGAGTAAAGTGTGGGAGGTTTATTGAGGGGGAATCGTGACTGTCCTTTTTAATTTAAAAAAGTTTGCTTTAAATGTATTTCCTGGGAAGCGGAATGGTTAATTGGAGAGGTGTCGGTGTTTGTGGAGACTGCGATAGCAAAATGGTTCGGTTTATTCCCTCTGAACAAATCAGTCAGGTACTGAAGGTGCACGCTCTGTTTACTATTGCTACACTTTCCAGATATGAATGGGCTCTGAGGTGACGTAAAGCCGGCTGAAACCATTAGCAGCCCATTTCCATTCTAGATCTGATTTGTATCAATCGAGGGGGCGGGGGTCGTGTTAATCTGATTTTAAAGACAGCGGAGCGTGCCAGCAGTCAATGCAAAGGGCACCCAATATCATTTCAAACATTCCTTTGCTTTATTTTCAGGCTGACGTTGGCTTGCTTTTCGTTCCTAAAGTTTGCGTGATTTTCCCCCTCCCCACCCCCTCCGCACTGCCGGGGTTTTTTTTTGTACGTCAGTGTGATTGAGTTGTGTTCTCCCTGTAATGTATCCGACAGTCACAACACAACTCATTATCCTCACGTTGACGCGTTTAAGCAGATCGCAAAAGCGCCCACTAGTCACAGCTTCGGGATCTCGCAAGAAAACAGCAACTATTCAAAACGTATTTGCATTTTTTTCTCTTTATTATTAAATGTGTTTTTTTTCCCCCGGCCCTTCAAGTGTGAAAATCTACAATTGAACGCGCCTTCTCTACCACTGAAATCTTTAAAGACATTGTGCTCTGCAATAATCTCGCTGGTTATAGGGAAGGCTCACACCGAAAGTAAATTGAAATTCCCCAAATTGTATTCTTGAATGAAACACGCTGCTGGTCAAAGACGGATAAAAACAAGAGCTTGTTTGTGAATGTCGTTCTCTTGTTACCTGACTGATCCGCAGATTGAGAGCAGTTTCTTGTTCTGTTGATGCTTTTCAAAGAATATTCTAAAGTGTCAATGCCACCATAATGCAACAAGCGTTTATTGTCCTAGCAGAACATTCTCCCTGAAATATCCTCGAATATCTGGCCTGGGGCTTGAGCTACCGGGAATAAGCTCTCAGTAAAAGGTTATTGATACCAGACGATGGTAAGGAGGGACCCACTGTATGTCAATCTAACGGACATCCTGCCCTGTTTTGCATGGGAATCTTGGTTTGCGAATCGCTGATAGGTGCCTTCAGTCGGGTGGACCAAATGACATTTTCCACCAATTAATGGGAGAATGATGATATATGAATTTTTCGAAGTATTGTACTGCTACCGTGTTTAACATAATCTTATCATCCGCCCATCCTCCCCGCAAAAAAAATCACGTACTCCACTGATTAAAGTCTGGGCTTTGAATACTGATTACTTTGCATAATCAAATCGACTTTGAAGTTAAATTCGCCCAGACGATGAGTGATTCATAGATGGGTCGTGGTAAGAAGTTATTGACGAAAGAAAAACAGATATCGTATAAATCCGGCATTTTCAATCCTGCACCTCAGTGAGGCCATGCGCTGTTTGTGTCTCTTTGCAGACTGATTGATAGAGATTGGTTGCTATGATTAGCCAACCACTCCGTTATAATTATGTCATGCAACTGGTTGAAGGTGAACGAGGTGGACTTTTTTTTTTCATCTGGCAATTTAGAAACAGCGACTTGAATTTTAAATAGGACCTGGGACACAGTTAAACCATTGAAAGATATTTTATCGAATGGAATTTGACCCAGAGTCACATAAGGATAGATCAGGGCAGTCGAACAAGTGCTTATCGGTAACGGAAGGAGTGAAAGAACATCGTAAGGAAGGTGAAGTGGTTTTTTGGTGGGGGGAGGATTCCAGAGTTTGAGCCGGTGAAAATATTGTGATTAGGATGTGATTGCACTAGAGAGGAGAAAAATTTACCAAGATGCTGCTTGGGGAATGAAACATTTATGAAGAGAGGTTAGATAAACTTGGGTTGTTCTCTTTGGAACAGAGAAGACTGAGGAGCAACTTGATCGAGGTGTACAAGACATGGACAGGGTAGATAGGGAGTAGTTGTTCACTTCAGTTGAATGGTCAGTCAGGAGGGGACGTAACCTTAAGGTAAGGAGCAGGAGGCTTGGGGGAAATGTAAGGAAAAACTTCTTTACCCAGAAGGGCTGCCTGAGAGGGTGGTGGAGGTAGATTGCCTCACATCCTTTAAAAAGTACTTGAATGAGCATTTATCCTTGAATATGCTAAATATGCTGAATATGCAAGTGCTGGCAGATGGGATTGGGTGAGAGTTCGAGTTTCTAATGTCAGCACAGACTCGATGGGCCGAAGAGCCTCTTCTGAACAATATAATTGTGGGGATGCACGTCCCCAGTGTACCTGAAGAGTTTGAACTAAGGGAATTATAACAGGGTTGGGGAGGGGAAAGGGGTTCATGATGAATAAGGAGTATTCAGCATAGGTCTCAGTTGTGTCATGATTTCCAACAGCAAAATTGTAACTATTTAGTTTTTATGCAAGGCATGATTCCTAGATATAATTTGCTGCTTTTATTATATGAAACTAGCAGGCTGTTTCTTGGTGTTGTAGAATTAGTTATGATGTGTAGTTCCTTACTTGGCCTGTACCTTTTGAGGTCACTAGTCTAAAAGGGCAAATCCTGTTGTTGTAGTTACTTAACTCTTAAAGCCAATCAGAGAGTTGGTATAACTGATGTAAATTTTGGATGTTTTCAAGAAGTATTTTTGCAGCTGACACATGATTGCTGGTCCTTTAGATTAACTTAATGGTATATCTTTATAACGTACTTAAATCCTACAGATGGGTTGTGTGTTCCAGTGAAAACTTCAATGTCAACCATTGGTGAAAATTTCAACATAAAAACACCAGTATTTTTGCAATTGCACATGATCATTGTGTGGCACAGTGAGGGACTTTGCGTCTTATAAAACTGCTTTCTATGTAAATCTTCACTTAACAGGTTGTTCAAAATGCTTTGAGTGAAATCATCTGCCATGTTTTTGCTCAGCACTTGAAGTTTACATTATACAAAATGAGGGTCTAAACCAATTTTATAAGCAAATGTATATTTCACAATGGCACCATTACATTTATCAACTGAATCATTGTTTATGCATTTTGATGCCTTTGCTAAACTTTGAACTTGAAGGCCTCATCATTCTTCCAAAAGTCTGGTGATCTTATGTAGAATTGTGGAATGTAAGCAGGTGCAATGCACATTTTATCCAAAAATATCATTCAGTGAACTATATTAATGGAATAACTTCCTTCATATACTTGCAATATATGCTCAGATGATGTTCTAAATTAATTGCAAAAAAAAAATTCATTTTTTGTTTGTGAATTTTATATTTTAAACAAGAGTCTGGGCTGGATATGACAAGGTCATGGGAATGTTTCCGGGTCTTGTATCCACAAAACCACAGCGTATGAAGGCTTTTTTTTCTTTGGAGGCACCCAATAAGTGGTCACTCCAGGATGACTATCTCATGATGGTCAGCAGGCACAATCAGGATATAGGAGATGGAAGTGACAGGCACCCACTTTCACCCAGACTAGGCCATTGACATGGCACCTCCCAAAAGATTGTGTTTTAGGTGGTGAGAATGAGGAAGAACTTATTGGTTCCAAAGACTGGTGGGAAGGGGCAAACTAAGGAGATGTGTCTGGCAATTGCCAATGAGGTCACTAGCTTCGAAGTGGTGGACATGAGTCCAGTGTGGAAAGTCTTTCAATGATCTCCAGAGATCTGGCAAATTGAGGAACATGCAAAGCCACGCTGTTTGCCATAAGGGTGTAAAAGCGACTGCATGTGTCTAAGCAGGAGGACATCAAGACAGACCGTCTGGAACATGGAGGAGATGTGTGTTCCGTGCCTCACCTGAGGGAAGGAATCAAGGCTGTGTGTATTGGAGAGGATGGTGCAATGTCAGGATCATGGCTTCTGATTGCTGTAATATTTTAGTCAAAAGGGAAAGTTAACTGTAGCTGAAATCTTCATCCTCACATTTAGAGGAGGAAAGATAATCCACAACGTCCACAAGAGGACTCATTCCAGGAGTGGAGTGTTCAAACTGGCTATGTTACTGCCTACGGAGGAAAAAGTCACCGACGCTGGAAGGTTGCTCATAGTGCAAGCAGTCAATGGTGAGATTAGTGTGCAGCAGAGAGAGTGATAGTTGATTGAGCGTAAGAGCAACGTGATACTGTGTGAAGTTGCTTGCAGTAGATGCCTTTGGATCTGCTGCCAGACCTCTGAAGCAACTACTGAGTTGAAGGAGGGTGAGTAACTGGTGTTTTCTCTCTCACGCAGGCCAATGCCGGAAAATCAGCACCAATTGCCATGCGTGGAGGACACGGTCTCCCCAAAGATTGACTTGCACACTGAAGAATCACCTTCATGAGTCAGGCACGCACTCTGCTAACGTAGATACATGTATTTTGGTGGGGTGCTGCTGACATTGAAATGGCACAAGGTGAGCATCACAGCACGTGTGAACAGGAGACAAAGGCAGCTTTGAACAGCTTCAGTCCTGTATACACAACAGTGACGCTAGGCCTGAAGGCCATATACAAAGTGGAGGAGACATCGGACAAAGTTTCCTGAAGCAGGACACGTGCAGTAAAGGAGGCATCCATTCCTGACATGAGCATCTCAATGATTCAGGCATTTATTTTAATTCCTTCATTCATGGGATGTGGGAATCATTGGCTGGGCCAGCATTTATTGCCCATCCCTGAGGACATTTAACAGCCAACTACATTGCTGTAGATCTGGAGTTACATGTAGGCCAGACCAGGTAAGGATGGCTAAAGGACATTAGTGAACTAGGTGGAGGTTTTCTGCAACAATTGACAATGGTTTTATGGTCATCACTTGACCAAATTTCAACTGAATTCAAATTCACTATCTGCTGTGGTGGGACTTGATCCATAATTCCAGAGCATCACCCTGGAACTCTGGGTTACTAGTCAGTGACAATACTACTACACCACTCTTCCATTGACAGAATTGCTTTCTTTCATGGAGGGTTGCTGGCAGCGGTTCTCTGGGGCAGCAGACTGTCATCAACAGATTGTGTGATGCATTCTGTATTATTGACCAATGCATTGGTCAGTAATGGTGCCTGAATGCATGCACACCCAATCAGATATTTTTTTGAACCTTAAGTGCAGACATGCAGATGGGCCTTGAAAGGGCTGAGGATGATGTAGATGGTGCTGCTACTCAAGGGATCACATTTTAAGCTAACACCATAGACCTTGAGACAAGCAATAAGCTTCACACCTCCATGACTGAAGGTGCTCCTGCACAAATATAGCTGGAGCATCCTGTCACAGTGCCATCATGAGCACCACCAACCCAGGAAGTGATGCCACCGGAATCCAGCCACCAAGACTGTCTCATCAGCCCCAGCCACAAGGAGACCACCATGTAGGAACTCGTATAAGGAGGCAGAGAAAGACTTGTATCACCACATTGAGGTTCAGTTGGGTGCAGGTTCTGAACTTTTTTATTCAATATGCACACTTGAATGTGATTAACAGGACTGAGGATGAAAAATAAATGGTCTTGAGATTTCTGTTCTGGGAATTTTATGATCTTATCATTAAGTCCAATCTGTGTAAGTAGCATGAGTGTCATCTGGTAACGTGCGCTTACTGGAGACTTGCTGCATTTAATGTGCTAATCTTCATGAGGAGTGATCTGATGTTGGAATCTAGAGTGGGGCTGATTCCAATTAGATCCTGGATTCGATCCTTCCATTGAAGAATCTACCAGGCTCCAGAGAAATGCTTACAAAATAAAGGGGACCAGGAACATGGATACACTATTAGCTGAGTGACAGGAAACAGTGTTGTGGTTAATGGATGTTTTTCAGACTGGAGGAAGGTTTGTAACTGAATTCCCCAGGAGTCAATGTTGGGATCCTTGCTTTTCCTGATATGACCAAGATCTTGGAGTGTGCAGGACATCATTTCTAAGTTTGAAGGTGATACAGGTTATGTCGAGAAAGGTACGAAAAAATGGTTTCTTTTCCACAATGACTTTTTTGAATTCTGTTTTTAAAAAATGGGCAAAGACTAACTCATCAACCTCCTGGAATGTGACTTAGCTTGTCTGGAATGTTCACACAATTTAACGTAAAGGATGAGGAGATGGGAGATCTGCACCAGCCAGCTCTGGACAAAGGTAGGGCTATGAGGACTCCTCAACTCCAACATAGTGCTAATAATCCCACTGTTACCTGCTCACAGTACAGTGGTTTTAGTGTGGGTTTTGAATGTATGCTGTTAGCAGAATGACTCAACCCAAAACCACTCTGTCAAATGCTTGAGTCTTCAACTGTTTGAATTGCTTTAATTATACCACTTTTGAAATTCTGGTGTTCATTTGTGGTTTAGACAAGAGGAAAACAGATGGTAGCCTGCCTCTAACCTCCATCTCAAGATCTCCAGAAAGAATTTTGTATTCTGCCCATAATGTGAGCTAATTCCCAGAATACAAAAGTACTTTGCTGCATCTTCAACTGCCTCAACGCATAACTGAGTTCCTAGGACAAAGAACAAAAGTTCTGCCAGATGAAGCCACTTGAAAGAACTGTCATTGGACATTAACTTTTACTGGATGTTATTCCTTTTGAATTAATGCTGATACCTTTTGATTTTTATTTTAGGAACTTGCAATTTGCAACTTTTGTCTTTTTACCTGGTATGCTCATGAATGTGGATGTGTGTTGTGATTTCTGCATTAGGTTTTAAATCAGTTAATAAATCCAAGTTTTGTTTCACCTTAAAGAATTTGTTGTGGGATTACTGTTAAAATCGAACTCCCTGAACTGGGGTTAGGAAACACATCATGGTCTATTTCAACAAGAGGAAGGATGTACTGAGGAAAATATATTTTTTTATTCGTTCATGGGACATAGATGTTGCTGGCTAGTCAGCATTTATTGCTCATCCGTAGTTGCCTGAGAGCAATTGAGAGTCAACCACATTGCTGTAGCTCTGGAGTCACGCATAGGCCAAACCAGGGAAGGATGACAGATTCCTTTCCCTAAAGGACATTAGTGAACCAGATGCGTTTTCCTGACAATTGACACTGGTTTCATGATCACTGGTATATTCTTAATTCCAGATTTTTTTTTTTTTTTGAATTCAGATTCCACCATCTGTCATGGTAGGATTTGAACTCAGGTTCCCAGAGCATTAGCTGAGTTTCTGAATTAATAGTTTAGTGATATTACCACTAGGCCATCACTTCACTAAATTAGGAAGTAACCTATTGTTGTCATGGACAGATAAGGGGAGTACTAGTAATAATTAAATTTGCTTTGTCCTCATGTCAGTTACACTATGACCGAGAACTTGGTGTGCAGGGCACTATTTTGTAGATGATATGAAACCTGCAAGCATTGTGAACTATAAGGAGGATATTAGATGGAGAAAAGTTGGTGGCATGAATGGATGAGTGACAGGTGAAGCTCAATTTAGAGAAGTGTGAAGTGGGTGGCACAGTAGCACAGTGGTTAGTACTGCTGCTTCACAGCTCCAGGGACCTAGGTTCAATTCCAGGCTTGGGTCACTCTGAGAAGTTTGCACATTCTCCTTGTGTCTGAGGGTTTCCTTTGGGTGCTCCGGTTTCCTCCCACAGTCCAAAGATATGCAGGTAGATTGGCTGTGCTAAAATTGCCCCTTAATGTCCTGAGATTGCGTCGGTTAGTGGGTAAATATGGAGGGATAAGGCCTGGGTGGAATTGTGGTCGGTGCGTACTCGATGGGCCAAATGGCCTCTTTCTGCACTGTAGGGATTCTATAATTCTATTCTATAATATATTTTGTTAAAAAGAACATGAGGGATGATATAAAATAAAAGATACAATTCTACAAGGAACATAGAGACAAAGGGACCTGGGTGTATATGTGTATTAGTCATTGGAAGTGGCAGGATAGATTGCGAGAGACAGTATGCTTTATTAACCAATATCCTAAGCTTTATTAACAGTGGCAAGGAATGTTAGAGCAAGAAGGTTATGTTAAGCTGGTATAAAATGCTGGTTTGGTGTCAACTGTAGAATTGCGTCATTTTTACATGAGCATTGCAGGTAAGATGTAATAGCATTAGGAAAAAGTGCAGGAATGACTCATGAGAATGGTTCCAGGGATGAAGAACTTTGGTTATGATGATTGGAGAACTTGGGACTGTTTGCCTTGGAGAAGAAAAGATTGATACGAGATTTGATAAAGGTATTCAAGTTCATGAAGGGTCTGGACAGAATAAATGGGGAGAAATTGTTCTCAGTGGTGGAGTCGTTGAGAACCAGGAGGCACAAATGTAAGGTAATTAGCAAAAACAGCAATGGAGATATAAGAAGAAATGTTTTGATGTGGTGAAGAATGTGAAATTTGCTGCCTGGAAGGATAGTGGCAGCAAATTCAACAGATGAATTTAAAAAGAGAAGTGGAGTTATTACTGAAAAGAAAATGCGGGATTTTGTGGAGAAGTTGCATAGTTAGGTGCATTGCTCATTTGGAGGGCTAATGCAGACATGAGGTCTGAATGGTTTCCTCCTGTACTGTAACAATTGTGAGACTGCATTCCAAAATCAGGGAAACTTGGAATACCCCGCTTTCCTGGTCAGTGCGTCACCATCTTCTCTGATAAATGCTGCCGTTTCAACACTCTTAGAAGCTGACACTGGATTCTATGACTCTTGCCTCTGTCAATGTTCCCAATCCTAAAGGTCTGCTTGCACTATGGCAAGCCAGTGACTGTGCCTGAATTCATGTCTGCTATTTCCCCTCTTTATACAGAGGATTTAATGCCTGTCATTTTATTCAGTGGCTCCCACTGTGCATCAGCCTCATCTGCTCGGATAAGACGCTGACAGAATGTGGGACCTATGCACCTCTGAGAAAGTTGAAATGCTGTCTCGAGCCACCTCTCAAATGCCTGTTTAATCTCATTAATTGCTCGCCTGCTGCTACTGGGTGGGTGGCCATTCTCAACGAGAAGCTGTCTCTGAAACAAAATCACATGGAGGCGGCAGTACTACAGGCAATGAGCACGCTGCTCTACTGCACGAATCTGCAGTTCACCCACCTCTAACCCCCGATCACCACCCTGTCAACATCCAGCCTGCTTTGTTTATGCAAGGTTTAGGGAAAAAATAATCACTGTATTGATTGCACGTCTGTCGTACCTTTTTTTTGTTTTATGCTGTATTCATTACAGAAAACCTATTAAGCCTAGACAAAAGGGATCTTTGCTTGTTCATGCTAGTTTAATGTAAAATTTAAAAACTCTGAAGGCGGTCATTATCGTTTTGTTGACAGAAAAGCTTTATGCGCTTATTGTTTACAGCAGAGAGACACAAATTCTAGTTGCTAATACATACGAGGGAAAAGATCAGCAAGAGTGCCTTTCCTCATTTTTGATTTGCTTTACTTACAAAGTAGTAGTCATACTTATTCTCATTTCAACAAGGAATATACAGCAAGCATTAAATATACAGTATGGGAATATACTGTACAGTATGTGATGAATATACTGCATGTACAACTATGAAGTGATGAAAGCTGAATGTACTTGTAATGACTATTTAAACATCTAGACACCAGTAGGACTCGACTGAGATCTGAGCAACATTTCTTGATCAGATGCATATCAATGTACGGTTTGGTTGCCTGTCCTAGATTGCTGAACATATCACTGACTATGCAATAGAAAGGACAAGGTGAAGATATAACCATGACTTGAGGGTGACCACAAAAGTAATATGAATGCTTTGCAATACATTCTACTTAATTTCTGAACATTATGAACTGTACTCAGCACTATATTGCTACATCTATAATTGTGCAATGATGCGTCAATGAAATTGGCTATAAATTAAAGGAGGGACCTCATAGCTAATGTGCCAAGAGACCTAATACACTATTTGCAGCATGGTGGCACAATGGTTAGTGCTGCTGCCTCAGCTCCAGGGACCTGGGTTTGATTCCTGGCTTGGGTCAATGTCTGTGCAGAGTCTGTATGTTCTCGTGTTTGTGTGGATTTCCTCAGGGTGTTCTGGTTTCCCCAACAGTCCAAATGCTAAATTGGCCTTTGTGTCCACAGATATATAGGTGAGATGGATTAGCTGTGGGAAATGTGCCTGGGGGTCATGGGAATAGGATGGGGGAGAAGGTCTAGCTAAGATACTCTGAGTGATACAGACGCGATGGTGAAATGGCCTCTTCTGCACTGTAGGATCCTATGATTCTGTGCATCTTGTTAAATGAACCCTACCAATAATATCTAAAGGTGGCAATCAAGAACAGAATGTGAAGTGTTGCCAATGGGCATAATTGAGCTCAAGAAAACATTTGAACAAAGGATCTGAAGAAAGTTGAAAGTACCTTTGTTGAATAAGCAAGCGTTGACCTGTTGTAAATTTGTACTACTCTTTCCTGAAAGGTGTAATACTTAACATCAAAGATCTCAACATTGATCCTAGTTTGACAATCTTCTGCATCGTTACTTCCAGAAGATCCAAGAAATCAGGATCACAGGACCAGTGAAGAACACTAATGTCAGCGATTGCACTGAACAGTAGCTCATGCAGAAAGATGTCTAGAGGAACAGGAAGAACAATGTGCTTGACAGGAATGCGGACCATAATTAGGGTTACAGCACCACGGTAGAACTTCTCTCTGTCTCTCGCTCTCTCTCTCTCTCCGTGTCTGTCTGTCTGTCTGTCTGTCTGTCTCTCTCTCTCTCTCTCTCTCTGAGAGACTCGAGCTGCGAGGGCAGTCAGCAAAATTGTCTCAATAATCTTGACAGGCTTTAGGACAGATTTCTCTGTGAATTCCTCTGTGGTTCGAGCTACATGGGTTAATTTCACTCCTGACAACAACCACAAGCTGAAGGGATAAGAATCACCCTTACAAACTAAATAGGCACAATCATACTGTTTGTCTGAATTGAATTAGCAAGGGAAATTGAAAAGCAATGGAGGAGATAGAAACTGAGACTGACCCACATTCGTTGCTTACTGAAAACTCTGCCTTATGAATTGATAGTGGTGTGATTAGTATATTCTAGAGGCAAAGGAATGTGATAAAATCTCTGAGACATATTTAGGAAAATTCCCGACACCACTTGGAGTAATAACTGCATCAACATTAAGATATCAGGTACTTTGTATTTAGTTGTATTTTGTGGTGTTCATTTGAAAATTAAGAACATTTTAGCATTAATCTTTGTTCATTACTTCTTGGAATTTTGTCCAGAACATTTATTGTTCTGCTCCATATCTATGACAGACATAGATGAGTATATCTGGGTTGACGTCTGCACTGAGTTGAGAACTGCTGCTGCTTGAAATGTTTTATGGACTTGTTTTCTTTAACAGTCTTTCTCTCAAATTTACATCAGTAATACCATCTCTAACTCCTGTCTCTCCCTCTGATTGTATATATGATTTTTATTTGATAACACTACTGTTGTATTTGTTTCATTGAGCTGTGTTACATTTGAAATGAAAGCTTCTTCAAATCCAAATTTATAGTTAACCAAATTTGCGGTGTTGCAGACAGTTCTAACGACACAAGATAACTTTTGCAGTGGTATAATTTCAAAATGAACATTTCTCATATCATATTGAATTAATTAGCCATCTGCCTCAGGTGGCTGCATCACTGAAGTTCCCGCTTCTGAGAATTTCCTGTGATGTCGAAAAAACATTGGGCTTCCTCATGACACCTTCCATTGTCACATTATGAGCCTTCCCATCTCCAGGAGGGCTGGTAGGATTTCAGCTGAAGAATAACTTCTACACAGAAGGAGGCCATTGAGTCCACACCAAGTTGATGCAGGTAACTTTGGTCCCTGGAACACTGTATTCTGAACAAGTAGAAAAGTTCAGATTCCATACGTTCCAGGAAATTCCCCTACTTTGAAAACTAGTTTTGTAAACTGAGAGTGCCTGGTGTGGAAGTGAATAAAACAAATGTATGTTGACAAATAAATCAAGACGATGATGAAGAAGCAAATATTTGGAAGGGATGCTAGATTCACTTTTGTAGCCTGTTTCCAGCAATTCAGAACTAATCCGGTAATTGTTCGGTTTCCAAGTTCTATTACTCACTTAATGACCTGGGACCTGGTCATAAATGATTTTGGTAGATTCTTCTGCAATACAAATTTTCAAATCCATAACTCAAATATATTATGTGCCTCACGGGACATTCCTCTGCAGGTCACTTATTTGGAAGCCTGAACTTGCAACATCCACCCCATTGCTTCCTGTGGAGCAGAATGAGTCAAACCTGATTCTGAACTTTTGCTCAAATTTGATAGTTCTCAGCAGCTCGCTCTCTGTTCTTCTGGTCACTCTAGATAGCTGCTCACTTATTTTTCCTGCAGTGATTACATAGCTAGAAATGCAGTAGCACAGGATTAATTGTTCCTTACTGATGTATCCCCTGGGTATGTTACCTTTTTTGGAACTTGAAATGATGAAAGGATAAATCTTGTCGAGAGCTGAGCAGCTGAACACCTGTCCTGTACACTATAAGGATGTATCTTTTCTTTATTTGTTAGAATTCTAAACTCTCAAATGTACTGACAATGCTGTACCTGCAATCCAGTCAGCAAGCTCCGTTAATTTATCAGAGTGAGACTAATTGCATGCTATGATTTGCCATGATAAGCACTAATTTCCTGGAACGTATGGAATCTGAACTTTTCTGCTTGTTCAGAATGCAGTGTTTCAGGGACCAAAGTTACCTGCATCAACTTGGTGTGGACTCAATGGCCTCCTGTGTAGAAGTTATTCTTCAGCTGAAATCCTACCAGCCCTCCTGGAGATGGGAAGGCTCATAATGTGACAATGGAAGGTGTCATGAGGAAGCCCAATGTTTTTTCGACATCACAGGAAATTCTCAGAAGCGGGAACTTCAGTGATGCAGCCACCTGAGGCAGATGGCTAACTAATTCAATTAGCAATCCGGTTACTGGCATGGGTGAGGCCGAATTTAGAATATTGTGTATAATTTTGTTCATCTAGCTACAGGAAGGATGTAAATAAGGTTGAAAGAGTACAGAGAAAGTTCAAGGATGTTGCCAGGATTTGAGAAGCTGTGTTACAGAGAGAGATTGAATAGGGTTTTATTCCCTGGAGCGTAGAAGAATGAGGGGATATTTGACAGGTGTACAAAATTTTGATGGGTGTAGATAGAGTGAATGCAAGTCTGCTTTTTCTGCTGGGGCTAGAGGAGAAAAAACCAGAAGGCATGGATTAAGGGTAAAAGGAGAAAAGTTTAAAGGGAATATTAGGGGGGATTCTTTACAGAGTGGTGGGAGTGTGGAATGAGTTGCCGGATAAAGTGGTAAATGCAGGGTCACTTTTAACATTTAAGAAAAACTTGGGCAGATTCATGATGAGAGGGGGGTGCAGGAATATGGTCCAAGTGCAAGTCACTTGGGACTAGGCAAAAAATGGTTCAGCACAGACAAAAAGGGCCAAAAGGCCTGTTTCTGAACTGTAATTTTCTATGGTTCTACTGGCCACTTTTCACTGAAAGAGCTACCTGTGGGAGGTCTGTCTTCCCGGAAATTCCATGGCCCATGGAGGCAATAACCCCTGCACCCTTCCCACTGCTAAGGTCTGTCTGCCTGGGGTCAAGCTTATTGAAAACCAATTGCTACCCAGCCTTTTGTTAGGACACCTCAGCTTAGCGCTGTCCTTCTCCCTGCGGGTTCAATGGCAGTCACCTTTATTGATGTGTGTTCACAGCTTTGGGGAATGAGCCACCATCTTTAATGGGATGATAGTCCCAGCAGAGGCCTCTGAATTGGCCACTGTCAATAAAACCTCTTCCATCCCCAGGGTCCAACCATCTGCCCATGTGAGCTTGTGATCCACTTTCACTCCCAGCAGTGGGAACTCCCTTTTGTCTGTAACACTTTTTATGTCTTCCCAGTCACAGTGCCTGAGAAATTGCAATTCTGCACAGGTTCATTGTAGGGTGTATGTATTGAATTCTGACAACATTACAGTATATCAATTAACAGTGCAATACTGACCCTTCAATTACTGAATTTGTCAAATAGTTTCACTTTTCACTATATAGCATAAGGGATAGCTGAATGTCTATGATATGTGGATGAATGAGTGGTTTATTGTCGATTCTGTCACTTTATTGTAACTCAATACTCAATCCCAGATTTCCAATATGGGAATTAGATAAAATTCTTCATTGCTAACCTGCTGCAGCTTTGGACACATACTGATATGCAAATGGAGATGGGTAAAGAAAAGCCTGGTGTTCAGTCACTCCTGTTCTGGATAAGCTAATGCCTTGAGTTTTTATCAATATTTTGTTTTCTGAAGGAGGTTGCTGGAGCAGTGACTGCCATTAAAATCATGCTTATTTCCTGGCAATGTGACCAAAGCTGTGTATATCATTGAATTCTTCTCATTTATTCTCATAGATTTATATCGAACAGGGAACGGTAGGACACATTGCTGCATTGTGAGGGTGAGGTACTGTTGAGTAGTACAGACATCTTAAGTGATACTACTTTTATGCCATATCCTATTAGTTTCTTGTCTACCTACAAATAACTTGCATAATGTGTTGGTGAAATAAGTGTGGCTCTCACTTTCCTTTACACAAACCAATACTTTTGAAAGATTTTAAAATATTAGTAAAGGTTTACTTTACTGCAAGCTGCCTGTTTCTCCAACCAAAGTTTTTTTTTCTCTCATTATAATTAGTCCTCCACTTCTTCATTCCAGATTTCTGGCATTTTAATGTTGGTAAATGGCTTCTGACCAGACTGAATTGAGTGTCACTTCCTTCTGTTCCCTTCCCCAGCTCCTCCAACTAGTTGTAGTTAGATTTGCTACAGACTCATTGAAATATCATTCCCTTTACTAGCTAGTTATAGTGTGTTTGTGTTAATTTCATGGCTGCACTATTTTGGCACCAAAACATTATCCAGAATGTTTAAATATTACACTTAGGGTGAAATGCTTCGGTATGTTGATGCAAATTGGCCTACAGCCCAATGGCTACAAACAAAATAAGCAGTTGCATAAAGTGATGGAAACTGGGGGACCAGTTAGCTCAGTTGGCTAGATTGGGAGGGAGGCGGGATTCAAGTCTTAAAACGAGCTGGCATTTCTTAGATTTTTAATGTTTAGATAAACATTTAAGTGAAATATCCAGTCTTATTTAACCATCATCAAAAACTTGAACAAATAATCTGCTGTTACTGTAGAACTCGATTGTGGTAAATTTGAGTTAGTTGATGGTTCCTGGAACCTACACTTACCTGTCAGTCAATCGGGTATAATACGGGATGGTGAACAATTTTGAGGAGTGCCACTAATTCCAAACCTGTCTATATTTTAGAGTCTTCCTACTTAAAAGTTTATTTATTAGTCATGAGTAGGCTTACGTTCACACTGTGAAAATCCCTTAGTTCCCACACTCCGGCAGCTGTTCAGGTACACTGAAAGAGAATTTAATATGGCCAATTCACCTAACCAGCACATCTTTCAGACTATGGGAGGAAATAGGAGCACCCAGAGGAAACCCATACAGACACTGAGAGAATGAACTGAACCCAGCTCCCTGTGCTGTGAGGCAGTGCTAACCATTGTGTCACAGTGCCATCCTAGCCCAATATTGAACAGCTAACAATGTACACTAAAGAAAGTCCCTCCAATTCATGGTCAACAAAATTTGGAAATGTTGAGCTCTGAAGAAGGAATATTAGAACTAAACAGTTAACTATCTGGCTTCTGCACAGGTGCTGTCTTCCCATTATTTCCCTTTTACTATCACTACTGGAGTTGCTGGGAAAGTATTGCATGTTATTTACTTGCTTCAGAACCTCCCGAGAGTAATAAAATGACCTTCTTCATGAAAACCATGCTGTATTCTTCACGGTGACAAATTTAGTGTAGGCCAGGCTGACCAGCCTCAATTGCAAAACAAATCATTTTATTACTTTCTTCCCCCAAGACTTTTATTTGTTAACAGATCTTCCATCTCAGAACTACCTTTGGACTCTCCCAATGTTGTCATTGGAGTCTTTGCTTTATATGCATGTCTGATTGCAGTGTATCTCTTGCTGAATCAAAGCTGCTTGGATGCAAGTTTTGCATTAGAGTGCAAAACTTGCCTTTTGATATCACCCAGGGTCTTGTCCTTCTTCCAATTGTCTCCCGACTACGTTCTGCTTTGCCACTGGAGATAGAGAAAAAAATCAAGTTGTTGAGGACAGCCTTTTCATGTTTTCTATTAGGAATAAAGTTGAGAGCCAGAGGTTAATTTGCTAATCTATCAGCGGGTCAGAACTGTCTTGTCCAATTACTGTGGTGAAGCTGAAATTCTTTAAAAGATAGTCAAGCAATCAACACTGGTATATTTTCACCTAGCAATTTTCTGAAGACATATTCCATGTATGGACCCATCATATTGATCTGTAGACTTTTAGGATCTCTAGTCAACTTACTGCATCAGCCAGAATGCTGGAAATCTGTTTTTTCTCTTTTTTTTGTTGGTATATCCGTGTGGTGTTCTTTGGCCTTGCTCATGGACAGGGCTAGTTAAACAATTTCAACCTTTTTTGTTATTATGAGAACTCCATATTTTGTTATTATGAGAACTTATGAGAACTCCATGCATAAATTGTGTCAACTTACCTGCTTGGGTAAATATATTTAGTAACTACTTATCCACTTCTGTTAGTGTGCAATCACATGGTTACTTTTCAGCTTTTATATTTGTCTTTTTAATCGTTGCATATACTTAAAATAAAGACAATCCCCTGTTCAGCTATCTGCACAGACTTTGTTGCCACATCAATGCGTTGTTGGGGAATTTTATTATGTATTGTATCTCATTTTATATGCTTTGTATTTTTCATAATACAGAAGACAGCAGACCTCCATCACTTGTTAATAATTGAAATGGATGCATCTATTCAGATCTCTCTCACTGGCAGCATAACATATTAAATTGGTAATGAGCTTTTGTCTGACTTGTCAATACTTGCTCATTTTTGCCTTCATGTTTTGCCATGTTATGTACCCTCAGACCTCCTTCCAATAGTCTCACTAAACACTCAGTCAATCCAATAACAGATGTTAATTTAATGCTTCATAACTCATTTCCTCATTGACCATAGCTTCTTTATTTTTTTTAATACTATGTCTATAGTTATTTTCTTAAATTGAGTGGCTCATCTTATCCATCTTACCTTCTACAAATCTTGCATAACTATTGCATCAGAAACATCTCTAATATCGCTGATAATCGCTCTGCACTGGATAATGGAAAGGCCGTATAAATTTCATTGGCGGTTCTGCCTGTTTTCAAGCTTTGCATTAAAACGCAACTTGTTGCCAGCTACATTTTGTTAATGGATCAGGTTTATCATCCAAGAGGCTTTCCAGCCTGGAACAACTAATATTAGCTGCTTCTAATATTTGATGCACGAAATTGCCTTGCCAATTTTATGGCTAAAATAGAATACAGGTTTAAAACAAATTTAGTGTGGATGCTGGAAACTGAATCAAAAACAGAAAATGCTGGAAAATCTTAGCAGGTCTGACAGCATCTATGGAAAGAGAATAGAGCCAATGTTTTGGCTCAGTATTGCTCTGACAAAGGGTCATCCTGACCTGAAACATTGGCTCTATTCTCTCATCACAGATGCTATCAGATCCTATGAGATTTTCTGTTTCTGTTGCAAAAGACAAGTTTTTTTTAAACATGCATGCCATTGGTTAGGATTTGTCTTCAATTCAGCCTCAGTAAGAAAAATTGACTTCTGCCAGCAATGTAAGAAATTGGCTTCAGGGATGGTCTGAAAACACGATGGATTGAGGAATAGATAGGGTGGACTCTCAGAAACTATTTCCCCAGGCTGAAATGGTCGCAACGAGAGGGCACAGATTTAAGGTGCAGGGAAGCAAGTACAGAGGGGATGCTAGGGGAAAGTTTTTCACTGAGGTTGGTGAGTGAATGGAATCAGCTGCCGTCGGTGGTGGTCGAGGCGAACTCGCTGGGGTCTTTTTAAAAGACTTCTGGTTGAGTATATGGGATCCAATGGGATTGGGGGTTATAGATAGGTCTGTGGCTGGGTAGGTTTTGATGTGTTTGGCATAACTTGTGGGCTGAAGGACCTGTTTGTGCTGTAGTGTTCTATAAACAGTAGAATTAATCTTTTACCATCTTGCATGTTGCCAGGAAATACAAAACTTTGGCCTCATTGAATCCCTGTGGGGATAATTTCTCTTTCACTTGTTTTCCTCCCTCATTCCAATAATATCGAACGAGAAAAGATATTGACCCATCAAGCCTGCTTGATGATGCTAGGAATCTGAGATTTAAAAAGATAAAATGCTGGAAAATACTTTGCCCATCAAATAGCATCTGTGGATGCTGAGCAAGAGGTCACCAAGAGTATACCCTTCACCCTGGAATCCTTGGATGAATCTGTTTCTGAGGTCCCCATTGCAGATGTTAGAGCGGCTTTCTTGAAAGCCAACCCATGGAAAGTGGCTGGCCTGGGTGGGATACCTGGACGAGCACTCAGATCCTATGTGGATCAGCTGGCAGGCATATTTGCAGACATCTTCAACCTCTTTACAACAAATCTGAGGTCCCTATTTACTTCAAGAAGATGACCATCATCCCAGTATTGAAGAAAAGCCAAGCAGCATGTCACTGTAGGAGGGTGAGGTCAGCGTGGAAATGGATGGAGAATTAAAATGATAGGTGACCAGAAGATTGGGATCACATTTTTGGCCCGAATGGAGGTGTTTGGCAAAGTCATTAGCCAATCTGAGTCTGGATTCTCCAATGTGGAGTGGGCCATACCTCTTGTCTATCATAGTAGACTAAATTTAAGTAGGTACCAGGAAATTGCTGTTTTGTCTTGGAAGGAATATTTGAAATCCTGGCAGTAGTAAGGAAGAAGCTAAATGAACAGATATTGCATCTCCTATAGTTGTACAGGAAGGTGCCATGGGTTGAGAAGCAGGTGTTGGAGATGCTTGGGATAGACTGAGGAATGGACCAGGGTATGACACAGCAGTCCATTCAGAATACTGAAAGGGGAGGGGAAGAGATTTTTGATGATGTCATTATGCTGGAAGTGTCAGAAATAGTGGAGAATGATGTACCAAATGTGGAGGCTGGCAGAGTGGAAAGTCAAGACAAGAGGACATCTATAGAGCAGAAGTGTGGAAAAATAGAATGGGTCTCCTTTCAAATTTGCAGATGAAGAACAAGTCTCCTACTTGCATTCAGTAATCACATTAAAACAAGTTGTCATCCATAGCATTTTCTAATATTGCCTTGGAGCACTGAAGTTTTTTTTTTGGGGAAGTGGTGCATGGGGGTGGCTAATTTCAGCCTTTACTGTGAAGAACATAGCTATTACACTGATTTTCCAATTGAGCTTTGAGTACTTTGCTTGTACAGAGGCTCCACACCTCCATGCGGTTTTCATCGTGATGCTTTGCCAGTAATTGTATTTCCCTTGTTGACCATGCTGTTGACTTATTTCAATGTTCATGCCTGTTTATTTCTGTTCACTGGTGTGGGTTGTTACCAGTAAAAGTAGATAACATTGGCTATGTATCTCTTCATTACTAATTTTAGTGAAAAGAATATAGGGCATTAAAATCATTGAACATATTAATAAGATATGAAAGGAACTGGTGCAGACAAACTCAGGATTGAAAGCCTGCGTCAGTGTTCAAATTGAAGAAAAAATACTGATATTGTGTAGTGAGGCGGGGAACGAGGTATTTGTTGTGGAAACTAAAAAAAATAGTGAAATATGAAGCGAAATAGAATAAGTAAAGCAGCTTTCAATGAAGTAGAAATTTTAAGTGATTTACATGACAATATAAATAAGAGTACAGTGTTGTATTTGAAGAGGAAAGCATTTAAAATTATTTTTCTGACAGGACATAAACAGATACATGTTTGTGCCTAGGCTAGGAAAGGAGGTTTAAATAGCTGACCGAGGATATAGAAGCCTTTTATCTGAGAAGGACAGTTGCCTTACCGAATGATAATCAGGTATTGTCATCTTGTCACTGGGGGAGAAATTAAAATCAAGTCAGTTTTCTGATGTAAACCAGATGTTATACCTCTGAAGTTCGTGTCATGCTCTGCTACATCTAAACTATGTTGAAAATACGCTGGATGCAGTATTGACTTAGACAACTTTTATTTGTTCAGGGCATTTGCCCGGACACATTGAAGGCCTAATAATGAAATGTAAATTAGGGTCTCATGCTTAATTATGGGCATTTATGCTAAACTAATTGGGAAGACTGTATTACAAATCCTGGGCAGCAACAGTCAGGAAGGAAGCTGCACCAGTTATTTAAAAAGTATGAACTTAACCTAGTTTGGGGCTTATTTCCAATTATTTTCGCTGTCATAGCTGGGTTCAAAAATTGCGAACGTTTGTCTGCAGAAGTTGCAGGTTTTTGGTCTAGACAGACCAAGTGGGAGGCTCAAACATGAGAGATGTTTTTTATTCCATCTTGCAACTTGATCAAGGAGTTAGAGCCTGCCCAGATTTTTTTAATTTTTGAACCATTGCAGTCTGAGAGATTTAGATACACCCACAGTGATACTAGAGAGAGAATTCTAGGAGTTTGATCTGTCAATGATGAAGAGTGGCCAGTCAGTTCCAAGTCAAAATGGTGAATGACTTGAAGGGAAACTTGCAGGTTCTGATGGGTTTGTTCTTTGTTCTTCTAGGTAATAAATGTCTTAATTTGGTGAGCTGCTGCTGAGCATCTTGCAGATGGTACATGCTGGTATCATAGTGCACTGCTGGTGGAGGGAATTAATGTTTAAAGTTGTGGATGTGATGCCGATCAAATAGAATGCTTTGTTCTGGATGATCCTTGAATCATTTCAAGAGGGCGATAGATATATTTATAATAAAAAGAGGGATAGAGAGAACAAGTGGGGAAGTGGATTTGTGATCAGGGAGAGATCAACCATGATCTGATTGAATGGCAGAGCAGGCTTGAATTTGCCCACTTCTGCTCCCAATTCCTATGTTCCTTTTGATGTTGGAATTGCACTCATCCAGGCAAATGCAGAGTATTCCATGGCACTTCTGACTTGTGGATAGTGATGATAGTGGACAGGCTTTGGAAAGTCAGGAGGTGAATTACGCTCTGCAGAACTCTCAGCCTCTGATCTGTTTGTGAAGCCACAGCATTTACGTGGCTGGTCCAGTTCAGTTTCTGGTTAACGGTAACTCTCAAGATGATAAAGTGGGGAGTTACTTGGAGATGGTCATTGCTTGGCACTTACGTGGCACAAATGTTATTTTTTACACCTGAAAATTATTCTGGTCTTGCTGGGTGTGGCATGGACTGCTTCACTATCTGAGAAGTTGCAAATACAACTGAACACCTCAAACATTAGCGAATATACCCATTTCTGATCTTACAATAAAGGAAAAGTCATTGATGAAACAGCAGGTAATTGGATCTGGGAAACCTACCCTTGATGGACTCTTGCAATGATATGCACTGGTTAAAAATATTGACGGCTCACAACTACATGGAGGTCAAATGTTGCTTTGATGTCAAGGACAGTGACTGTCACCTCACCCCATGTTTAGATGAGGACTGGTAATGAGGTCCGCAGCCTGATGGAAGACAAAGTGAACATCAGTAAAGAGGTAAAACAGAAAATGCTGGAACATCTCAGCAGGTCTGATAGTATCTGTGAAGAGAAAATAGAGCCAACATTTTATGGCCTGGGCCGAAAAGGGTTGTTTTCTGAGAAAGATTGAACAAATTTGTTCAATGTTCATTAAAGTTTAGAAGAATGAGAAGTGATCTTATTGAAATATATAAAATTCTGAGGGGAGTTGCCAGGGTAGCTGCTGAGAGAATGTTTACCCCCATTAAAAAATCTAGAACTAGGCGACAGAGTTTAAAAATAAGGATCTCCTGTTCAAGACAGATAAGGAGAAATTTCTTTTCTCAGAAGACTTCAGAATTCTCTCCTGGAGAGAGCAGTAGAGGCTGGATAATTGAATATATTCAAGGCTGGGTTAGATTGACAGATTAGATTTTTGACAAGGGAGTCAGGGATTGTGGGGACAAGCAGGAAAGTGGAGTTATTGCCAGGATCTTGTCAGACATTACCTCACTGCATGGCAGGGCAGGCTCGATGGGCTGATTAGCCTCTACCTCACTTTCCCCTTTTAAGACGTCCTTAAAATTTACCTCTTTGACCAAGTTTTTGGTCATCCAAGTTAATATCTCTTTATGTGGCTTGGTGCCATATTGTATTTTATGATGCCCTTATAACTTGGGAAAAATTTACCTATATTGTGTAAACATAAGTTTTCATTGCATGTCATATGGAGCGAACTGAGTTGCTGAGAACTCACATCTTTGAAGCTACGAACCTCAGGAAAGGGGTTTGGATGAATAATCTAATCAGACTTCTGGCTGTAGACAATTACAAATGCTTCAAACTTGTCTTTTGCATTCTTGTGCTGTGCTGCACTGCATCATCATTGAAGATGGGAATGTTTTATGGTGTTTTAGTCTGATCTGTTGACTAGGAAATAGCCTTCCTGTGCCAATGGCATGCTGCTTCATTAAATAACCAGGCACATAACTTCTTTTGTTGTAGCTTCACTAGGTCAGTGCCATGTTTTTAGATATGCCTGATGTCACTTTTGGCATGCTCTTCCACACTTGTAATTGAACAAGTGTTGGCCATCTAACATGATTGAATGAGGGATATGCTGGGCCATGAAGTTACAGATTGTGGTGAATATAATTCTGTTTTTGCTGAGGCTCACACCATCACGTTGATACCATGTTTTGAGCTGTTCTGAGTCCGTCCCATTTTTAGCACCTGGCAATGCTTTATAACATGATGGAGAGTACCCTCTGAGTGAAGACAGGACTTTATTCCAACTAGGATAGCATGTTGTTTCTTCTACCAAATACGGCCATGGACAGATTCATCTGTGACAGATTGACGAGGATCAAATCAAGTGGGCTGTACTTTTGTGTTGATTCTCTTACCAACTGTCATCAGCCAGGTCTGCAGCTATATCCCTTAGGTCTCAGGAAGCTCGATCATTAGTGTGTTACCAAGCCAACCTTGGGGATGGATGTTGATGTTCTCCACACAGAGTACATTTTATATCCTTCTAGCCCCAACACTTTTTCCCAAGTCATGTTCAATATGGAGAACTACCGATTCATGAGCTAAGGGAGGGCTGTAGGTGATAGAGGAGTTTCCTTGTCCAGGTTTGATGTGATATCAGGAGAATTCATGGGATGCAGAGTCAATTGTTGAAGACTCACCGGCCCACTCCCTCCAACTGTGCATTACCTCTTTTGGGTTATCTTCTCTCTCTCTCTCTCTTTCCCCCCCCCCCCCCCCCCCCCCCCCCGTTTTAGCCCAAGTTCTCTGATAATGCGGAAAGCTTTGCAGGGTCAGTAAGGCTAGGTGTGGCTTTGTCCATCTGGGTTTAGTCATATTTGTCTTGTTCATCATGGTGGACATCACCATTAATGACTTGAATATCTTGGAGCTGAGTGCAGAAACATTTCTAAATGTGCAAGACGTTGCTAAGGACCATTCCAAAGCTCTCACTAATTGAGAGTTTAGAAGTGAAAAGGTTGTATATTATCAAAATGTGGTTTGCTCTAATGCTTAGATTCTTCTCCATTTATCTCTCAGCGGTTATACTGATGTTGAAATCGATGGGGTATTTGACTTGAAGTTAGAGGCAAGAGGACAAAACATTTTTGGATGGGGACACACTTCTGGTGAAGCCTTTAAAAGGGAACTGTTGACTCAGCTTGAGTTTCTTTCAGAAACTTTGAAGGATAATAAGAAACCTGTCTAATTGAAAGACATGGAATTGAAGATATAATGACTCTGTCATTAAGCTGTGAGAACACAGGAGGTTGTGAACACTGATGTGTGAACTGAAGTAAACTGATGAATACTGTGCAGACTCATTACTGAAAAGAGTAAATAGGATTGGATAATGAATGCTTATCCAAATGAGGTCATTTATATGAAGAACTACCAGTATAGCCAAGGAAACAAAGCCCTGAAAAAACCCTTGATTTAATTGAAAATGAGTCAGAGAACGAGCCATCAATTTTTAAAATGAATGGAGTAATCGGAGAAAAAAAATTAGAAAGCCTTGAATGCAATTTTGGTGAGAGACCACGCGACAGTAGTCCACTTCACTTCAAAAATACATGGTGTCAGGTGCAGCCAAGACTGTTGGAAAGGTTCAAGATCATGACAAGTGATACACAAATACTCACGAGGGCAGTAAATCATCAGCAATAGGACTATCAGTGGAATGGCCATGCTGGGGTTGATAAGAATGTTGGTAACGGAATGCATCATTCGGCTTCTGAAGTGCTGTGCTGCTTAACAAGATTACAGCTAATCCCAGAAATCACCTCCACCTTTCTGTTTCTTTCTCATGTACCCTGATTCAAAGAACAAAGAGAGTTTATAGCACAGGAACAGGCCATTCAGCCTTCCAAACCTGTACTGACCATGCTGCCAGTCTGAACTAAAACCCCTACCCTTCTGGGGACCATTTCTCTTGATTCCAATTCTATTTATGTATTTGTCCAGAGGCCCCTTTAAAAGTCACTACTGTATCTGCTTCCACTACCTCTCACGGCAATGAGTTCCAGGCACCCACCACCCTCTGTGTAAAAAAAAAAACTTGCCTTATACGTTTCCTTTAAATCTTGCCCATACACCTTACACTTATAGCCACTTGTAATTGACTTTCCTACCGTGGGGAAAAAGTTTCTAACTATCCACTCTGTCCATGCCTCTCATAATCTTGTAGACTTCTTTACCTAGAGGGTGGTAAGGGTATGGAATGCCCTGCCTGCTGCAGTTGTAGATGTGCCAAGTTTGGTGGCATTTAAGAAGTTAGTAGATAAGTTTATGGATGAAAAGGGAATGGTTTAGGTTCGAGGATCATTGCTTTTTCTTAATTGGTCAGCGCAACATCGAAGGCCGAAGGGCCTGTTTTGCGCTGTAATGTTCTATCAGATCGCAATTCAACCTTCCTCATTTCAGTGAGAGCAAACCAAGTTTCTCCAACCTCCCCAGATAGCTGATGCAAATGAATGATTAGATTCCTTTAGTTTTAAAAATCTGTCAATCCCAGCCTGGATTCGGGGATTAGGAATCCACAGACCTTTGGAGTAGAAAGTTTCAAATGTTCACATATTTTTGAGTGAAAAAGTGTCTCCTCATCCCAGTCTGGAATGGTCATCCCTTAATCCTACAACTCTGCCCTGTGTTCTTGATTCCCCAGCCAGGGGAAATAGCATGTCAGATCCTGCCCCCTAACACACTCTCAATCTTGTTATGTTCTCTTCTAAATTTGAGAATATAGGTCCATTGAACTCAATTTCTCCTCATCACACACTGATTCACGGGATGTGAGCAATCTTTTGAACTTTCATTGCACCCTTCTCAATATATCATTCCAGATCCCATTAAAGATTTGTGAAGTCTCCATAATTCTTCAAAACTCCAGGCCTTATACTCCAACTTCCTTGAAATAACAGTCAACATATCATTTGTTTCCCTAATCATTTGCTGTATCTGCGTATCAACTTCTTTGTTTCCTGTCTGAATCCTTCTGAATATCAGCATTTAATAGTGTTTTTTAGAAAAAAAATAAAGTTTTTCAATTCCTCCTACCAAAATGAATAACTCCACGTTTCCCCACAATTTACTCTACACTTGCTGTCCACTCACTTAATGTATCCATAGTCCTTAAAAGGCTCTGTGTCCTATTCACAACTTGCGGAAGAGTGTTTCTCTAGCTGGAGGTCGGTCACGAGTGGTGTGCCGCAGGGCTCGGTACTGGGACCTCTTCTATTTGTAATATATATAAATGACTTGGAAGAGGGAGTAAGTGGAGTGATCAGCAAGTTTGCAGACGATACAAAGATGGCTGGACTTGCGGATAGTGAGGAGCATTGTCAGGCGATGCAGCAGGACATAGATAGGCTGGTAGCTTGGGCAGACAGATGGCAGATGGAATTCAATCCTGATAAATGTGAGGTGATGCATTTCGGGAGAAAAAATGTAGGGGGGAGGTATATGATAAACCTATATATCATATACCTAATAAGAGTATAGAAACGCAGAGGGACCTGGAGGTGTAGGTGAACAAGTCTTTGAAGGTGGCAGAGCAAGTGGAGAAGGTTGTGAAGAAAGCATATGGTATGCTAGCCTTTATAGGAAGGGGTATAGAGTATAAGAGCTGGCCTTTAATGTTGCAGTTGTATAAAACGCTGGTTTGACCTCATTTGGAATACTGTGTCCAGTTCTGGTCGCCTTACTACCGGAAGAACATGGAGACTCTGGAAAGAGCGCAGAGGAGGTTTACCAGGATGCTGCCTGGTATAGAAGGTCTGAGTTACGAGGAGAGATTAGGCAAATTGGAACTGTTTTCCTTAGAAAGACATAGACTTAGAGGAGATCTGATAGAGGTGTACAAAATTTTGAAGGGGATAGATAGAGTAAACAAGGCTAAGCTTTTTCCTAGGATGGACTCAAATAGCACGAGGGGTCACGGGCTTAGGGTGAGGGGGGTAAGGTATAATTTGGATGCTAGAGGGAGTTTTTTCACACAGAGGGTGGTGGGGATATGGAATGTGCTACCAAGTAAAGTGGTGGAGGCAGGTACTCTGGAGTTATTTAAGAAATACTTAGATGGGCACATGAACAGAATGGAATGGAGGGGTATAGAAAACTGATTTAAAATAGGGATCATGAGCCTTGGGAGTCCCTGGGAAGTGTGTAAATAGATGATTATATTGATGTACTTGTTTTTATCCTACAGGTGCTTTGGTCCACCTTGTTGTCTAACGAGGGGCATACACGCGATGGGTCGTGAGAGGACTGCTCTTGGACCTTTTTTGAGAGTATCCTAGTGCTTCACGTTGTTAGTGTATGCTTGACCTGGACCATCTGATGGGCAACACGACAGCTCAGTGACTATCGCTGTGCTGTGCAGATACGTGGATTTGGGCCTGTGTCTGTGGGAGTTTGCGCATTCTCCCTGTGCTTGCGTGGGTTTTCTCCGGGAGCTCCGGTTTCCTCCCACACCCCAAAGATGTGCTCTTAGGCTAATTGGCAAAACAAATTGTCTCAAATTTGGTTTTTAATCCATAGATCTATAAACATGGACAGGGATCGCGTGTAGAAGTGGGAACGTCGAGGTGGTGGCGCGGGCTCATTGGGCCGAAGGGCCTGTTTCCCATGCTGTTTTGTTCTTTGCTTTCCCATCTACCTCTGTACCAACAGCAAACTTGAATATACATTGCACTTTTATCCACCTAAGTTATTAACAGAGATTGTATGGAATTGAAGCCTCAACATTGATCTTTGTGGCCACCCACCAGGAGCTGCATTCCAATCTGACTATTTCTGTTTTTGTCCTTTAGTCAATCTTCTATCCATGCTAATGTATTACTCTCAATTCTGTGAGCCTTTTATCTTGTGCAACAATCTTATCAGATGCCTTTTGACAATCTAAATATACTGCATCCATTAATTCTCATTAATCTACCAGCCACTTACATTCTCAAAAATGAATATGTTTGTCAAACATGATTTCCCTTTCATAAAATCATGTTGACTTTGCCTATTTTTTCAGTCAGTGGATAATTTGAAATAACTTAAATGAACAGCGCCATGCAGAGTAAATATAGGAACAAAAGGGACATTGCTGGAAGATTGTGGGGAATCACGTAGATTTTCCAGCTGGAGAGAGCTGCTCTTGTAACACAGGATGTACAAATTGGAGCTTTGAAAATCTCCAGGAAGTCATTTTCATTGAAACTCCATTCAATAGGTATATTTATGTGAGCTTCCAGCCAACTGTATAGGCTGGTGTAAAGTGCTTGTACACCAGACGTACTGCAGCTTAATTTAAAAATCAATATATGCCATGATAAAGAACACTAACACTATTGAACTGTTTTTCATATGAAAATGCAAAATACACTCAGCATGCTTAGTAATGCACAGAGCATTATCTTGTTCAAATCCAGCTATGTTCACCAAGTGTGTCTCTTTAAGACCATAACGTACCATTGTTGAGCAAATTAAATACAGATTCTTCTCTGGAAGATTGGAGGCCAGTCAGCTAGTTAATTAGGGAGGTGATGGCCCAGTGGTATTACTGCTAGACTGTTAATCCAGAAACTTAGCTAATTATCTGGGGACCTGAGTTCAAATCTCGCCACGGTAGATGGTGGAATTTGAATTCAATAAAATAAAATTTCAGGAATTAAGAATCTGATGATCATGAAATCATTGTTGACTGTTGCAAAAACTCATCTGGTCCACTAGTCCACTAAGATCCTTTAGGGAATGACTCCAGGATCTCAGTTATGTGGTTGACTCTCAACTAGGAACATGCAATAAATGGTGGCCAGCCAGTGACACCCATATCCTGCAAATAAATAAAAAAAAATTAGTGCTCAGTCCGTCATTCTTGTGTGCTTTCTTTTGACACGTGTGACCCCTGAAGTTGAATAAACACATTCTTTTATTAAAGTGAAAGTTATGTTTGAAGTGTGTGAAATTCATGTTCCCTTTTTTACTCCACAAAATTGGTGACCTAGAGGTTTGCATTGTGTGCCATTGTCTGAATCGTGATGGGGGCCTCTCAAAAACCTTTTACATTTCTTAATCAATTTTATAAAACTGTGTGTGCATACACTTCCTGCCAATTTCACTCTTGCAATACACTTAAAAACAAATTGAAAAGCAGAAAGGCAATTGTTTGACTTGATTAGAAAAACGGTCTAGGAACTGAAAATATAGGAGCCACAACATTTGCAGGCTTTTTTTTCCAGAAAAAAAAAGTTAACATTTCAACAGCAGCTTTCAGTTCACCACAGTGAAACGTTGGAAGGTGTTTACCAATATGAATAGCAATTAACCTTTGACTGATCCACTCTGTATTTAGTTAGTATTAATTAGATTTTGTTGCCTTAAAGGCACTTATATTTAAATGTCTTTGGGATGTGGGTGTTGCTGGTAAAGGATCATTTTATTCTGACAATGGAGAATCTGCAGTGTAAGT
The DNA here is from genome assembly GCA_024679065.1 of Sphyrna mokarran. Classification (NCBI taxonomy): domain Eukaryota; kingdom Metazoa; phylum Chordata; class Chondrichthyes; order Carcharhiniformes; family Carcharhinidae; genus Sphyrna; species Sphyrna mokarran. Next base: position 38,419,081 of record JAGIQG010000002.1, on the reverse strand, counting down.
AAAATCAGAGCTCTCTGTGACAAAAAGAGATAGGAAGTAAAATGAAGCAGAAAAAGAATGCATGTCATACTTGTTAAATTGAGAAAGCAGATGTGAACCAGACAGAATATAGGAAGTTCAGAGAGGTGAAAAGGCACATAATAGACGCAAAAAGGTAGGAGATAAGACTGGCAGCTCACACGTGGGCATTGTGATGAAGTTTGCAGTTTATGGAGTCTCGGGGCTGTCCATGATACTCTGTGATAGCCTAGGCTGGGTATTGGCAGCACCGTTGTTGAAAGTGTTGTTGGAAGTGAAAGATGCATCATTGAACCTGAGACAGGAGCTCTGTCCAGAATATTTGACAGCTATCAAAGTAGACAGGAGTGTTGGGTGAATGCAGGTAGGGATCTAAAGATTGGTGTTGACGTCTTTCATGTCTTTAATCATCTTTATTTCTGTGGGCTGCGTCATGACTTGTTTGGTATGAAAGCAAAGACTGTGGAACAGACCCACAACACCTCAGTTGCTGCAAAATCTGCCTCAGCTTTGAGAGAAAGCAAAGGTGTGGCACAATTTTAAGAAAAGGAAAATGAAGGTTGGATCCAGCCATTGGCAAAGGCAAATACAAATGTGCTGAAGCTCATTGACCCTAATTGGTTATAGAGTGCATGAGATTGTTACTAAGGATTCGGATAAAGGAGCTTCTGGGGGATCCATTTGTGATGGCTGAAATTTTCCAGCCATTCGTATCCTGTCGTTGCTGCAAGTGAGGATGAAGAATTTGGTGTTCAGCCAAATCTTTGTAGATTGCAGCAGAACCAGAGAATTCCAGCCCACAAATGTCAGGAACATAGCAAGAAAGGTGAGGTGGAAGTGGATGATTTTGATGGAGGTTACCAATGGAAACAGCTCTCCATCTTAACTATTTCCTTCATAATTTGATATGTTTCTATAAGATCTCCATTCTTCTGAATTCCAGTGAGTATAGCCCCAGTCTACTCAGTCTCTCCTCATAAGCCAAACCTCTCAAATCTGGAATCACCCTAGTGAATCTTCTCTGCACCCCCTCCAGTGCCAGTATATTCTTTTTGAAGTGAGGAGACCAAAACTGTACACAGTATTCCAGGTGTGATCCCACCCAGCGCTTTAAATAGGTGCAACATAATCTTCCTGTTTTTAAACTCCATCTCTTTAGCAGTGAAGGACAAAATTCCATTTGTCTTAATTAGCTGCTGCACCTACAAACCAACTCCTTGAGATTCCTGCACAAGGACACCCAGGTCCCTCTCCACAGCAGCATGCTGCAATTTTTTACCATTTAAATAATTGTCCATTTTGCTGTTATTCCTATCAAAATGGATATCCTCGCATTTACATGATAAACCTTTGTGCACTCCCTCCCCATAACGAGGACACATAACACATGAAACCAAGCACTGAAGGAATGCACAAGGGTTACAAGTTTATTTTTGTATAACTATTTCATGATTGAAATTAAATTTGGAGTGGAATGTGCCTTTTACTGATAATGTTTGTTATTGTGTTGTTGGAAAAAGGATGTTGTGATGGTCAATGATGAAGGAGCTGAATGGGGAAGATTGGCTAAGGTTACTGCATCACACATTGAGGTGATTTGGGGTTTCCTAAAGTTGTAAAAAGTTTTGGATAAATACAAAAAGAAGAAAATAACCTTGTGTTGGCACACTTGGCACATTAGATTCATGGTGAATGAATGTGGATTTCTATTCATTACACTTAATTGGCTTCAGTACAGCAGCTTATCCAAAAATTATAGAACCAGTGGACTTGAGACCTATATCAAGTGGGCAAGCCACACTGTGCCTTCTCAACCAGACAAGCTGAAGCATCCTCACCTGAGATGTGCAGGATGGGAATTTGGTTTCTGCGCACTGTATAAGCCTTCCTGTGGATGTAGGCTGCTGACTACGTGATGTGGCCCATGTGGTAGACCTTCTTGGGAAAAGCAACTACCCAGCAGCTACCCAAGTGTTTCTTATGTGCATTTGGAATATCTGGAATGACTTGAGCCACAACAATCTACCAGCTGAAATTGCTCATTTGGATCACCTATATCCATGGAACCAAGTTACATGTCACTGTGCAAAGAACAAGTTCTGAACTGCAAAATAGGCCCTGTAACGGGGCTGTTTGAAAGGCCAAGTGTCCAATTTGTAGGTGAGGTGATTTTGAAGAACTTCGACTGTTTAAAAATATCTGGAAGTACTTGGGCGTGGATCACGCTATTTACCTCACACCCAACTTTACCAAGTTTTTGCGCTCAAACGGGCACAATACGATGGTAAAATCCGGCCCAACATTTCAAGCCTGGATGATTCTTTGTCAGATCCTGACCCTTCATTAGTGCTGAAGAAGGGTCATCCAGACTTGAAACATTAGCTCCATTATCTCTCACAGATGCTGTTATACCTGCTGAGATTTTCCAGCGTTTTACGTTTCTGCTTCAAATTCCTGCATCCGTAGTATTTTGCCTTTAGCATTCTCCACACCTTCAGCTAGATATGCCGTGTAGATGATTTACTCCGGCTTCCTCCTGAGGACCCCACTTTGACTATCAATGGTCCATTTGATTCATTTGTCATGATATGGCAGTTTTGAGATGTTGCCATATTCTCACGTGGATAGCAGAGCAGTAAGTGACCTGTCTACACAAGGGCAATGACAGGTATGAGGGCAGCAATGGCAGGGTTTCAAGGTCTTCAGATGGCAGAGACGTGGGGCGAGAGTGTGAAGTGAAATACTCTGCAGTATGCCCTCTGCCAATGTGAAGCCAGACTCCACAATGACAGCAGATTGTGAGATAAAGGAACAGAGAGAAGAAGATTGGATTGAGAGGTAGTTAAAAGAGATAAAAAGAAGACAATTGGAGCATACAGTGGCACAGTGGTTAGCACTGCTTCCTCAGTGCCAAGGACCTCCTACTCGATTCTGGGTCACTATCTGAGTTTGCAAGTTCTCTCCCCTTGTCTCTGTGGGTTTCCGCCAGGTGGTCTAGTTTCCTCCCACAGTCCAAAGATGTGCAGGTTAGTTACCATTGGTCATGGTAAATTGACCCTAGTGTCAGGGAATTAGTGTCAGGGTAAACGTGGGGTTACGGGGATAGGGCCTGTGTGGGATCGGGGTCAGTGCAAATGGGTCTGCACTGTCAGGATTGTATGATTCTTTGAAAATAAGAGAAACTTATTTATAGCAATAATGAACCTCTGAATGTGCCTTCACAATTGTAAAAGTTAATTTTCAGTGCCAAAGGGGTTATTTGGCAGTAATTAAAACTTGTTAAAAATTATTTACACTTGAATGGGAAAGCCCTAACATTTGCAGGTGCCTATAATCATGGAAACCCTACAGTACAGAAAGAGGCCATCTGGCCCATTGAATCTGCACCAACTACAATCCCAATGGCCTTACCCCCCATATCCTTATACATTTACTCACTAATCCCTCTAATCTACACATCTCAGGACACTAAGGGGCAATTTTAGCACGGCCAAACAGCCTAATCCGCACATCTTTGGACTGCGGGAGGAAAGCAGAGTACCTGGAAAAAAGGAGGAGAATGTGCAGACAATGACTGAAGTTGGGAATTGAACCCAGGTCCCTGGAGCTGTGAAGCAGCAGTGCTAACCACTATGCTACCATGCCACCCTGGGTATAATGGGTATCTGAATACAAGAACTTCACATCCTTCTTGTCTTTCAATGCTGAGTTTCTTGACCAGGTACCCATGGAGCAAAGGTTGTAGAGGAATAGGGCAAATTGGACAGCAACTTTATGTTTGACCTCGCATGTGTTGGTGCCTGCAGTTGTGTTCCGATTCACTCTTTACTATCATTATTGCAACATTGAGACCGATGTATTTCAAAGTAACTTATTAAATGGAAAAGATTTTGAGATGTTTCCAAGGGATCTTACAGTGTGCTATATAAAGATAACTCAGTCTTACCTTGCCATTAATAATTTAATGTTGAACTTATGCTAGTAAATAACAGCAGGTTGTCATTACATCATGTACAGAGTTGGCTTTTGGAATGAAACTTGTTTGTTGTAACACAATAAAAACCAATCTGATACAAATTAACTTTGCACAATGTAGTTTCTGTTAATAAAAACTTGAATAATTAGAGTATTCAATTCAACTTCATATTTTTAAAATTCTCACTTTGAAATAATCAGATTAATACTTTTGTTCAAAATAATAGAAATTTCACACAAATGTAGTGTTTGCAAACTGGCATCCCCATGGCTTTCTTTCAGAATTTTAGTGTAATGCTGCCAATTAGATTATGGATTAACTGCGACTCTGATTAAAATTCATGTGCAAGAACAGGAAGCTAAATGTTCCTATAAATCAGCAGCGTTTCGGACTAAGTGGACAGCATGTGAGTGAACTAATGTACAACCAATTGTCTTCAATGAATGTTCCTGTGAACCATCAGCCTGTTTTGTTAACAGCCACATGCTATTATTATTTTCTATTTATCAGCCAAAAGAAGGTGACAACAAATACAAACTACAGGGTTTCGTAAAACCTGATATAGAGAGGGTAGGTAATTGGCTGTGGGATATGATTTATATAACAGCAAAATCTGGTTTGAAAGCTCTGACTCAACCTCCAATAAATTGTGATTGTTGACAGAAAAGGGAATACAGGCCATCTCACATGGGCATTCATTATCAAAGTTTATTTATTAGTCACAAGTAGGCTTACATTAACACTGCAGTGAAGTTACTATGAAAATCCATTAGTCGCCATAGTCCAGCACTTGTTCTGGTACACTGAGGGAGAATTCAGTATGGCTAATGCACCTAACCAGCACATCTTTTGGATTTTGGGAAGAAACTGGAGGAAACCCAAACGGGGAGAATGTGTAGACTCCGGACGGTCAGAGACCTGGGTCCTTGGCGCTGTGAGGCAGCAGTGCTAACGACTGTGCTACCGTTAGGCAAGTAACATTAAAATAATTTAGGTGCACCTGGTATAGGGATTGTACTGTTTTGCAGATTGCCAGTTAGTTGGAGATGTCACTGCCAAATCCTTTACCCATCGTGCTGTTTCTTCAGTTAGGATTTAGGCCCTGAGAAACCATGGCCTTTCAGGCATGCTCTTGAGGCCTGTACTTCACACTCGGGGTAAGCCTAAAATTTTATGGATGCACTCTGTCTGGGATCCTACCTGCTCAGACTAGGCTGTGATATTATGGTGAGGCAGGCAGAGTCTCATACAGAACACTCATGTTTCTTGTATTAATGCCCTTAAGACTGTATGGCGACATAAGTGATCTTTCCGCCTAGCCTCAATTTCCAGGCTGGCCGGTATCAGATGTCCCTCCTCCCACAGACTGTTTTGTCTTGTTCTTTTAATGTTCTGGGAGTTAGCTAAGAGACTAGAATTATATTACAATGGTTTAATACAAAAGAATGAGCAATATAAGAAAAATGAAGAGAATGAGTTTCTTTGTCTTCTGCCCACTGGGGCCTCCAGTAACAATGGCTGACTAGCATGGGAGAATTCTTGGCACTGTTTGGACTTCAGCTTGGACCAGAATGGCAATGTAACCAGACTGAAGACCCCTTTTACAATGTGGCATAAATCTCACTTGGTATACACACAGGCTTGGAAACAAGATCTCACTGGCAGATCAGCTTCTTATTAGGATGCAGCTGCATCTTTATGGGTTCTCACAGCATGAATATTGCTGAATTGACTTGTGATTATCTTAACTCTGCTTTCTCTGCACAGACCAGTTACTTTCTGAACCTACAACCCCCCACCCATTTGAACCTAGATCATCCCCTTGGTGGTTTCCCCCCACTTGGACTTCCCAGCCCTGCACGTGGGCTCCCTGAACACTTAGTCCCAGACAGAGTGATGTGGTTCCTCTCCTGGATACCTGCCTTGTCTGGATTGGCTAAAGAGCCATCAAGGCAGACCTTCCTTCCAAGTGTGGGTAGAAATTCCACTTGCTGCCAATCAACACTAAGCTGAAGATAAAACAGCAACAGGCCAGTCAGAGTTGGGGAGGGGAGAGGGGAGAGGGGAGGGGGGTGGCAGTGGAAGAGGGTGTTGAGGGAGAGGGGTGGGTGGATGATGGTGGTTGGGATGTCGAGTAGTGTGGTTGAAGTTGGTGGGTAGTCAGGGTGGAGGGATGGGCTGGGGGAGATTGAAGTGAGAGGGATTGTGGGGATTGGGGTGGTAGGTGATGGAGTAATGCTTGGGATGGAGGGCATTAGAGTGAAAGGGATTGTGCATGATGATGGTGGGGTATGGGAGTTAGGGTAGGGAGGAATTGGAATGAGAGGGATTTTGGGTGATGGTGGGAGGGGTTAGTGTGGTGGGTGATTGGTGGTTAGGGTAGGGGTGAGGGGGTTAAGTGGTGGTGGGGTGGTTGGGTGGGGGGATTGTGGGAGAGGTGGGGGGTTGGGGTTGTGGGTGATGGGATTGGGGATGGGGAGTTGGGGGAGTTGGGGGGGGGGGTGGGGGGGTTAGGTGGTGTTAGGGTGGGTGGTTAAGGTGGGGCAGACACATTCTCTGCCAATGATCTGGATGGTGGGGTTCAAGTATGCAAAAAATTCAGACCCAGTTGTGTCTTTGAACTACAGTAGAATTGAGATGAGTAAAAATGAAGATACTATGTTAATATTTAATGTGATTTGACATAAATATAAGATGTATTTTTATAACTTCTGCACTCCTGCAGAACTATTATAAAATAACATTGTCAACCACGATTAAGGTATACACTCACACACACAAAACAGTTCATGTACAAAGGGTGGGAGGGATTTAGTAGCTTTCAACTAATTACAAGCTACACCACGTCACCGGGTTCTATTGTGCTGCTGTCACTGTCCTCCAGAATCCAGCTTCAGGTTAAAAATAAAGAGACAAATCAATTAAAGTTATACATGTCAGTACTGAAGAATGCAGATCTGGAAGCAGCTTACTGTGAGTATAAAATGAGAAACCTGTAAATTAGTGACTGCCCAAGGCAAAGTAAAACAGTACATTTATTCCAACATTACCTTCAGGCCCATCTCCGTAGCGATAAATGTTATTGGCCAGTAGGTTATTTCTAGCCCTGCCACCAATGATCACTTTTGTCAGACCTCTGTCCAATTAGTGCAGCACTAGATATTCCAACCGATGGTTCAGTCTGGCCTAAGTGATCTTGCATGAAACTATTTCAAACTTCCTATTGAAAATGTTAATACCAATTAATTGCCTGTGGTGCAATTCCTCATTTACTTAGAATGGGATTGGGATGCTTGTTATCTGGAGGAGAAGGAAAATTGAATCTACTGAGAAACACTGAAAAAGAGATAAGCTTTTTAAAACTCAATGGGGTTTGTTTTTTGTTTGTGATTTACTGGAACTGAATTTTGTTCTTCATCATTATAGAATCCCTACCATGCAGAAGGAGGCCATTCAGCCCATTGAGTCTGTACCGAGCACAATCCCACCCAGGCCCTATTCCCATAACGCACATGTTTAGCATGCTAATTCCCCGACCCTAGGGTCAATTTGTCATAGCCAATCAACCTAACCTGCACAGAGAGTGAACCAAGGCTGGAATTGAACCTGAGTCCCTGGTACTGTGAGGCAGCAGTGCTAACCACTGTGCCATCCTGTTTCAGGTTTTGGGTTCTGGTTTTTAATTTGCATTTTCTTTTCCTTGACCTGCTTTGTTTTTTATTTGATATCGGAACATTTCAAAGAATTCCTGAGCAGGATCCAAATCAGCAAAGTCACCCCTGTAATTGAGATCTTTCAAAGACTTCAGTAGGGTGAAAGGAGCTGAAAGAAAACAGCCTGAAAAGAAATATCTTTAAATACATATCTTTGGGAACAGAAATCCTAAATTTAAGTTACAGATTCTAGTGACGATTGACGTGTCAAATTGAAATAAATAATGAGGTTTAGTTTTAAAGTATTCAACATGAAACGTTTAAAAAAAAATCAACTTGAAAGAAGGCGTACAACAGGATCAGTTGACCAAACAGCCTGTCTGGCAGTTGCACTTTCTTCTGTAAAGAGTCATGCAATCACACGTGTATGGCACTTACAGCAGCAGCCATTTTATTAACATCACCTCTTCGGTTAAGTTTAAGTTTATTTATTGATGTCACAAGTAGATTTAAATTAACACTGCAATGAAGTTACCGTGAAAATCCGCTATTCACCACACTCCAGAGCCTGTTCGGGTACACAGAGGGAGAATTAAGCACGGCCTAACCAGCACGTCTTTAGGACGATGGGAGGAAACCGGAGCACCCAGAGGAAGCCCATGCAGATAGGGGGAGAATGTGCAGACTCCGTACAGGCAGTGAACTAAGCTGGGAATCAAACTTGGGTCCCTGACACTGTGAGGCAGCAGTGCTAACTACATCAAAGAACAACCAAAAATTAAGTAAAATAGGATACTGTTCAACCCATTGTACTGGCTCTTTTCTCAAAGAGTTGAAAACCAAAGCCATCGCCCTGTATCCTTCTATCATCCTATGTTTGATTTATTCACCACTTTTCCCTTAACCATGACTTCCAAAAGGTTGTTGACAAAGTTTCACAACACAACAAACTAAGTGTTAATTTGTGGAGATTTTGGGAATGGATAACATGTACAGTAGAAAAGAAGGGATAATTTGAGAAGTTATGTTGAGGTAGGACTGAATGCTGGAGGATAATATGGGAATCACTACAGCTTTGAATTTATATTGGACTAGAATTGGTCAAATTTGCAAATGCGATGAAAAAGGAAGACAATGAAAATGAACGAGGTTGCCAGAAATTCCAGCATGAATTAGACAAGGTCTAAAAGTGGACAGATGGAATGCAGTGTGGATAAATATAAAACATTGCATCCAAGAAGAAAAAATAGGAAAGACTTGTACTCAGAATAATGTTGAGATAGCTAAGAAAGAAGAGACTGAGGAGTTTTAGCAAAAAATAATAGGCGAGTGGAGTATGCCTGCAGACTATCTGTGGATCTGTCATTTCCAAAGCATTCGACCACTGAGGGAGATTCCTCCCCAGGTATATTTTCAACTATTTGATAGAGATTGATTACCAAAATTAGACTAAAATTTCCAATAATTTTGTATTGCATGACTAGGAGAATGATGGAAGGAGAACTTTGCCTTTCTTTATTTAACAACTCCTATATCGCTTAGAAATCAGACAAGAGAGTGAGCTGGTCACAACTGGAATAATATCTTGCCTGAATTTTTTTTTTAAACTTCCGAATTAAGAAACTCCGGGCTCCTCGACTGTTCATACTTCAGATGCCTTGAACTAGTTTGCTCGCTCTGCATAGCCTGCAATTGTTGCTTTTCTTTGCTGTAGCTCAGTGACTCGAATTGTCTGCAATACTTCCCAGTGTTGTTGTGTCTTGCACAGATTCATTATCACCTCCTGGGAATTATTTTCCATTTCTATCCTTCTGGCTATACATTTCTGGATTGGTGAGACACTACTGTTAGTTTCAGTCTGCTATCATCAATACTCCCAGATTTTCAACACTTCTTGTTTCATAGCCTAGAGCCATTTAGTTTTTATTCCCACATAAACCAACTAGATAACTGGCTCAAGGCAATTTTTCATGTGTTAATAGGTTCAGCTGTTAGTGGAGCTGTAAATCATTTTTGCTGCCCTCTCCCCCTGCAGTACTCTTTATTAATACTGTTAAATGAGCTTGCTATTTTCTTCTATAAAGCAAGTGGTTGTGGATGTTTCTTTGATCTTTCTGGAGTGACCGTCTTGCAGTCATGTGACAGGGAAAAGGATGATGCAGTGTTATGGTGAAAGCATTTGAAATATTTTGTGTCATATGATGGAAAGGCTGAATAATCCAAGAAATGGTTGGCATACGCTCACAATAGCGTAGCAATTGATTTCTTTAGAGACTTACGTGTGTGTAGAAAATACATAAGAAAGCCAGAATGAGTTTCTGATTAAAGCCTTTTGGAAATAGTCAGTAGATAAGGTGGTAAGGCATATGGGATACTTAACTTTATTAGCCAAGGCATAGAATAGAGCAGGGAAGATATGGTGGAGCTGTATAAAATGCTCATTAGGCCACAGTTACAATACTGTGTGTAGTTCTGGTCACCACACTATTGGAAGAATGTGATTGCACTAGAAAGATGTGGAGGAGGTTCACCAGGATATTGCCGTGGCTAAAGTGTTTCAGCTATGAAGAGAGGCTGGTTAGGCTGGGGTTGTTTTCCTTACAGCAGAGAAGATTGAGGGTGGGGGAATCTGACCAAGGTGCACAAAATTTTTGAGAAACATAGATAAGAAGAATCTTTCCCCCTTATTAAAGGAGTCAATAACCAGCAGGCGTAGATTTAAGGTAAGAGATAGGAAGGTTAGAGGGGAATTTGAGGAAAAACATTTATAACACTAGAGGATGGTGGGAATCTGTAACACACTGTCTCAAAGGGTAGTAGAAGCAGGACCCCTCACAACATTTAAAAAGCATTTAGATGAGCACTTGAAACACTACAGCATACAAGGCTATGGATGAAGTGCTGGAAAATGGGATTAGAAAAGGTAGGTGCTTGATGGCTGAAGCAGACACAATGGGCCAAAGGGCCTGTATGTGCTGTAAACGTTTATGCATCTTTAGCAATGCTGCCCCACAATGCCAGGGGCTCAGATTCAATTCCAACCTCACGTAACTGAGTAGTGTTTGCATGTTCTCCCCATGCCTGCGTGGGTTTTCCCCAGGTGCTCTAGTTTCCTCCCACACTTCAAAGATGTGGAAGTTAGGTGAATTGGCCATACTAAATTGTCCCTTAGTGTCCCAAAATATATAGATCAGGGAGATTAGTGGGATAAAAGCGTGGGGTTATGAGGATAGGGTATGAGTGGGATGCCCTTTTGGAGAGTCAGTGCAGACTTGATGGGCCGAATGGCCTGCTTATGTATTGCAGGAATTCTATGATTTTCTCCATCTAATTTGTCAGATAATGAGCTAAAGGTTGACCTATATCTACCACCCAAGGTGTAAGTTTTTCAGGAGCCGTTCTGACATCTTTCTGCCGTAAGTAACAGGAAATGCACAATCAGTAGCTCATACATGGGCAGACATAGAGAAATAAAAATGACAGAAATATGTTTAGTGACATCATTTGAAATTTAGTAACGCCAGTGATGGAGGATATCTGTCTGTCCATGATGGCTATTGTTGCTTTGGGCTGTAAGAATTTAACGGGCAAGAAAAAGACTTAGCAATTTGTCAAAAGTGATTGCTTGCCTGGCTGTTGGTAGCATTTAAAATATTCATTCCTGGCCACTTTCCAAGGCAGCAGAGAGGCTGCCAGCATGCTGCCATGTAGTGGGTCCGCAGGTCTGTTTCTGAGATCCCCAGATCCCTTACTTCTTCACTTTAATCCCACAGAAAAAGGATGAAAAATCTGAGACTGAAAAAAGAGCCATGGCAATTGGTATGCCTTTGCAGTGAATAGCATGCTAGAAATCCACAAAAGACAGAGATTCCATTCCAGCCATTATATATTAATTATTTAGTTGCATTATTTTTATCCATTGTCAACAATTTGTCTGCTATGATTAAAACCAGTTAGATTATTTGGGGGTTGGCTGGTGTGGGGTCAGGGCAATATTGCTAGTTATCTGAAGAAGCACGGTGGCACAGTGGTTAGCACTGCTGCCTCACAGAGCCAGGGATCCTGGTTCGATTCCCAGCTTGGGTTGCTGTCTGGGTGGAGTCTGCACGTTCTCCCCATGTCTGCATGGGTTTCCTCCGAGTGCTCTGTCTTCCTCCCCCAGTCCAAAAGACATACTAGTTAGGTGCATTAGCCATGCTAAATTCTCCTTCAGTGTACCCAAACAGGCGCTAGGCGACTAGGGGATTTTTATAGTAACTTCATTGCATTGTTATTGTAAGCCTACTTGTGACACTAATAAATAAACTTTAAGAATGAATCGGATAGACTTTTTTTGTAAATGGCTGATGTGAGAAGCTATAGGGAATTTCAAAATCTGCAGCCTTGTTCTTTCTGAAAAATGCAAATCCAGATTTTAAACTTCTGTTCAATCCTGAGTCAGGTATACTTCATAAGAAGTCTCACACCAGGTTAAATCCAACCAGTTTATTTGATAGTAAACCCATAAGCTTTTGGGGTTTGCCCCTTTGTCAGGTGAGTGGAAAGTGGTATACTTCACCACAGAGGCAAAGCGCAGCCCCATTTACACCTTCATGCAATCGTGGGGCATCAGGAACTCCTCTGATTTAGAATTGGTCTTTTTAAGGACAGGAACAAGGGATTGATAATATGTGCCACTATAATGTAAAACTGCTCAGCAGAGCAAGGGTTAAAACGTGAGACTGGAAAGTGTCACTGCCCCCATTTGTAGTCACGTGGTTAAAGAACAGAACTCTGAAAGCACCCTGCCTGCATAGAGTCATAGAACCTCTACAATGCAGAAAGAGACCATCCAGCCCATCAAGTCTATACTGACTCTCTAAAACAGCAGTCTACCCAGGCTGTTACCTCAGCTTTATCCCTGTAACCCTGCATAATTATCACGGCTAACCTACACACCTTTGGACTATGGGAGGAAACTGGAGCACCCAGAGGAAACCCACATAGACATGGGGAGGAAGTGCAGACTCTACAAGACAGTCACCCAAGGCTGGAATTGAACCCAGATCCCTGGCCCGATGAGGCAGCAGTGCTAACAGCTGTCCTGTTGTGCCATGCATGTGATGGGAGCAACACCATGCAAGATCTATATAGGGGACTGTAAATATTTAAAGTCTACTCAATAAGGATATTAATGTTCAAACACCCAAGCCTTGAGAACTCATTAATGAGCCACCACCACTAGAACATAAAGAACCCATGTTAAACACATAATATAACTTGGTGTCAAAATGGGATTTGTAGATATTACCATGGTGATCAATGGTGGTGATCAATAGCGAGAAGTGTAGCAACTAAATGATTGAATGCAGAACAGTATCACAGTGTAGGTACACTGAAGTCTTAACAGAGAGATGCACACCTAAGAAGAGAGATTGCCAGATCCTGAGTAACAGGGTCAAAGAAGATGGACAGTTACAAGATGTATGAGCAATGGCGAGAACAAAGCAAGACTGTGGATCAGAATCCGCAAGAAGGGTAGGCAAAATGCAGAAAAGTACCTGTACTTACACTGTAGACGAGATGATGTTCCTGGGAGGCTTGCTACATTAGAGTCACTGAAAAGCAGGTGCAGATAAACCCTCCAGAATCAAAAATTTAAAAAAGAAACTTAGAGGAAGAAAAATTAAAAAAAAGTTAAAACTTACACAGCATTTAAAGCTATATCCACTTGAACTTCAAAGCAACCATAAGCAACAAATTAATATCAGTAGAAAAATCGGGACCGATTCAAGGGCTGGACCAAAGATAAAATTGGGAACTTTGGTAGAAAGGATTCTTAAGACGTGATGGTTTCATGCCTAAATATAAAGACTTAAGCTGAATGAGTGAATCATTCATTGATCTGATGGCCAATTACAACGCAAGGAATAAATGAATCCTCAGGTAAATTTGATGAAGTTCTGATATCATTTGATACTTATTTTAATATGTGAATTAACATTTCAGAAGTGAAATTGTATAAACGGTTTGGAGATCTGATTCACTCTTTTATAAGTGAATTATACATTTTGATTAAAGACTGTAACTAATGGTGACTTTGTCAGAATACATAAGGGGCAAAATTATTGGAGTGACTGATGATGCCCTTTCAGTCATACAACAACCAAAGGAAGTTCTGACCTGAAAAGGTTAGCCAAATAGTTAGGCAGTGTGAAATGCACCAGCAGGAGCAATGCAAGTTACATGGTGAAAGCAAGTTGTGGTACAGAGCAACATCAACTGTCCAGCTAGTAAAACAACAAAGGAGCTTAGAGACTAAAGGGCAAGCAGACAACATCTAAACCAACCACAAGAGGGTGGGAGACCATGTCAGTACTGTGGGGCCAAACAATCTCACAGATGAGAGCAATGTCTAACAATCTCAATGTAATGTTTCAACTGTGTCTGCTGGGAGACTTTGGAAAACTATGCAAAGCTAAGACACCACTGGCAAAGAAAATCAACACATTCCACAAGATTTATGCTGCTACCTGGCATCATCAGGGACCCGGGTTGAATTCTGGCCTTGGTCACTGTGTGTGGAGTTTGCACATTCTCTCTGTGTCTGTGTGGGTTTCCTTCGGGTGCTCCGGTTTCCTCCCATAATCCAAAGATGTGTGAATTAGGTTGATTGGCCACATTAAATTGACTCTAGTGTCAGTGGATTAGTCAGGAGTTACGAGAATAGGGATCGGATGGAATTGTGGTTGGTGTAGACTTGATGGACTGAATGGCTTTTTTCTGCACTGTAGGATTCTATATTCTATGTACCACACCAGCAAGCGACCAGTCATACTTGTTGCATAAGCTTAGCGATCCTGGATTCCCATTTTGGAATGCAGATATCTCAGTAAGCAGTCACTGCACTAACTTCAAATTGGACCTGGGAAAGCCTATATTAAGGATCCTCTCAGAAAAGGAGCTGTGGCTGAAAGACCTCTGGCTATGAATAATAGGTATACCAATCGATGGGGCTGCAAGAATCTGTCTTCTGATAGCCCTTACCCCATAGTAAGCATTCTTTATTGGAACTGAATTGTCTTCACTCTTAAGAGAGCTACCTTGACCAATCTCTTTGCATGTGACAGAATCTCCTGTAGGTCAAACCAGCCAAACCTTTAGATAACTGTCATTGTCGCTTGAGTGGAAGATACATATGAAAATGATCAGCAACAGAAGATTGAGTTCCAAGCCCAGGCTAAAATGGTTGCTGTTACACTACATGTAAACGTCAGAGGATAGACACTGTAAACCTTCAACCAATGTGCAAATCTATAAGATGCTGCTGGAGCAAGGAACCAGTGATCATCAACTTGTCAAAGCATTCCTCAAGTAGGCACAGAGTTGCTTGGAAAAACACAATGGGTGGGAGACTAGAAAATCCCAATCAAGACGAATTGACCTTCCCATTGTCCACCCCTCACCTACTCCAATTTCCTTGGAGTTCTGGTGAGTGTCACAATAAAAGCCAAACAACAAGGTGAACCCACTGATAAGAAACACCCAAACAATGGAGAGAGACACCTTTGACTCCCCCAATGATCATGGCAGATCACACAGAAAAGAAAAACCAGGGTCATACAACAAATGAACGAAGTGAACGCGATCTTCAGAAAGGGCAGTAGACCTGAGCAAAAAAGATGGAGAATTGATAAAAAAACAGGTTCAACTCCGAGGAATGGGAAAAGCATATCATGAGAAGGCAACAGAGTACTAGAAACACAGACTGAAACGCAAATCATGAATGATCAAAGGTTGCCCAAGTCCACATAGTCTACCACTCCTCCGAATGTGACCAAAACAAGAAGAATCATTCTCTGGAAGAATCATTAAGTTTCCAGATTGCCTGAATTTAATAAGTCAGAAACTTGAGTGGGGGAGAAGAGATTGAATAATTGCAACATAAATATATTAGGTAAAAACATGATAGGAGATGTAATATAAGGATATTTCTGGCGCAGTAATTATTAATATGAGATTGGGAAACAGTACCATTCTCAGTGTGGTGTGAAGACACATATGATGTGAGATTAGAGTCAGTTGAAGACTGTACAGAGACCTCTTTGGAAGCAAGTATATAGTTAGTTCGGGCTACACCTTTATTGGTACATTGTTAGAAGTTTTCAATAAACAACCATACGAACCTCAGAACCTTTTTGTGAGATGAACTGAATATACAACAGACAACATGAACTGTCATGATCCAAAATGTAACTCATGCCAAAATTTCATCAGTTGTTGAATAAGAAAAATTTTAAGGAGTGGACTTACCATCTGTTGTAAACTAGAAATGTTAAAGATAAAATCAAGCTTAAAAAAAAACATAATTGTGCAAGAGAGGTGGAAAATTAGAAGATTGAACTGAATATAAGAAACAGTAAAGGATTACTAAATGATTAATAAAGAGGGATAAATCAAAGTATAAGACAAAGCTATCCAGAAATAGAATCTATAGTGCAGAAGGAGTTTATTGAACCCATTGAGCTTGCACTGACAACAATCCCACCTAGGCCCTATCCCTGTAACTCCACATATTTACCCTCCTGATTCCTGTGACGCTAAGGGGCAATTTGGCATAGCCAATCAACCTAACAAGCACACCTTTGAATGTTGGAGGAAACTAGATTACCCGGAGGAAATCCATACAGACCCAGGGAGAATGTGCAAACTCCACACAGACACCAGGACTGGAATTGAACCCGGGTGCCTGGTGCTGTGAGGCAACAGTGCTAATCACTGTGCTGCCCTATAAAATATAAAATAAAACGTAAGTGTTTCTATAAAATACTCTTAAAAGAAAGAAGTTAACAAAGTGAGCATTGGACCTGTGGAAAGTGAGTCTGGAGAATTGATAATGGAAAAGAAGGAAATGGCAGATGAATTACTTTGCATGAGTCTTCACTGCAGAGGATAAAGGTAATAGTCCAGAAGCAGCTAAAACCAATAAATGGAAGGGAAGTGAGAGCTCAGGAAATTTACAATCATTAGACAAGTGATACTGAGTAAATTGTTGGAGCTGTGGGCTAATAAGAACCTGGGCCCTAATGGATTTCATTCTCGGATCTTAAAAGAAGTGGCTAATAAGATAGTTGACACATTGGTTTTAATTTACTGAAACTTCCTTGATTCAAGGAAGATTAGATCAGAAGATAGCAAGTGTAACTTTGTTATTTAAAAAGGGAGACAGAAAATTACAGATCATTTAGCTTAACATCTGATGTAGGGAAAATGTTAAAAACTATTACTAAACAAACTATAAAAGGGCACTTGGGTAAGTTCACAGTAATCAGACAGTACCAGGTTTTGTAGAAGGGAAATCATATTTAACCAACTTATTGGTGTTCCTTGAAAAAGTGGTGTGCTGTGGGTAAAGGGGAACTGGTGGATGTATGGTATTTACATTTGAAGGAGGCATTTGCTAAAAGTGCCATATCAAAGCTTACTGCAGAAAATAAAAGCTCATTTCATAAGGGGTAACATATTGGCATGGATTGAAGATTGGCTTGCTAACAGGAAGCAGACAGTAGGCATAGAACATTACAGCGCAGTACAGGCCCTTCGACCCTCAATGTTGCGCTGACCATTGGAACTAATCTAATGACCCTCTAATCTAAACTATTCCAATGTTATCCATATGCCTATCCACTGACCATTTGAATGCCCTCAAAGTTGGTGAGTCCACAACTGCTGCAAATAGGACATTCCACGCACTTACTACCCTCTGAGTAAAGAACCTACCTCTGACATCCATCCTATAACTACCACCCCTCAATTTAAAGCTATGTCCCCTCGTGTTAACCATCACCATCTGAGGAAAAAGGCTCTCACTGTCCACCCTATCTAACCCTTTGATCATCTTGTATGCCTCAATTAGGTCATCTCTTAATCTTCTTCTCTCTAAAGAAAATCTCAAGTCCCTCAGCCTTTCCTCATAAGATCTTCCCACCATACCAGGCAACATCCTGGTAAACCTTCTCTGCACCCTTTCCAATGCCTCTACATCTTTCTTATAATGCGGCTACCAAAACTGTATGCGATACTCCAAGTGCGGCCGCACCAGAGTTTTGTACAGTTGCAACATGACCTCACGGCTCCGAAATTCAATCCCTCTACTAATAAAAGCTAACACACTGTACGCCTTCTTAACAACCTTATCAACCTGGGTTATCATAGATGGGTCTTTTTCAGGTTGGCAAGATGTAATGAATAGTGTGCCACAGGGATAAGTGCTGGGATCTCAACTGTTCACAATTTATACAAATGACTTGGATGAAGGGATCAAAGAAATACCAAATTTGTTGATGACACACAAAAAAAATAGATTGTGAAGCGGACATTAGCACAAAGGTCTAGCAAATGTGGCAAAATGTGAAGTTGTCCATTTTGGCAGAAACGATCCAGAAGAATTATGTTATCTAAATGGTGAGAGATTGAAGAACTCCGAGATGCAGAGGAATCTGGTTGTTTCGGCATGAATCATAAAAGGCTAGTATGTGAGGGAGACCGGCACGTTACTTCATAATAACCGAGAGAGAGATAAAGATTCAGAGAAAGAAAGATTCTTCTTTCCTCATTGTCAGTGCAGTCTGAGCTGTGTGGACTCTCATGTCCGTTGTGTTTGTATCACTCAGGGACTGTATCACTGAACCAGAATCTACTTAAATGCCTGTGTGAACACTTTTCCAAATTTGTGGCATTACTGTGCTTCATAAAAGAGGCTTTTCACACTTAACTTGGGTGCTCTCAATAGTTCTCTTGTATGTAATCTCATAGGGACTTCAGAATGGTTAGTCTATACCTTCATGGCTGAAATCATAAAAGTCATTTGGCCCATCAAGTCTGAACTGATAACAATCCCACCCAAGTCCTATCACAGTAACCCTATATATTTACCCTCCAAATCCCCCTGACACCTAAAGGTCAATACAGCATGGTCAATCAACTTAACCCGCATATCTTTGAACTGTGGGAGGAAACCAGAGCACAAGGAGGAAACCCATGCAGACACAGGGAGAATGTGCAAATTCCACACAGTCACCCAAGGCCAGAATGAAACCTGGGTCCCCGGTGCTATGAGGCAGCAGTACTAGCAATTATCCCACCATGCCACCCATGAAATGAAAGAAAGTAGAGATTTTCAATTCTCAGTGACTTTTCATCAAAGCGAGCCAGAAAAGCTCATAACAGCCAATGGGAATTGGTAACTAGTTTATCCTTTACTGTAAAATTTAACAAAAGCCATTGTAAGGCAGGAAATAATACTCAGACCTGGTGGCACCTGGTGGCACTTAACTAGCCTGCAGCAAACAGAATATTGCAAAGTATTTGGAAAACTTTTCAATTTCACTTAGGAGCAGCCATACTCCCACCCACATATAATGCTAAAACGTAGATAAGTAAACAGAAAATGTTGGAAAAACTCAGCAGGTCTGAAAGCATCTGTGGAGAAAGAAACACAGTTAATTTTTCGAATTTTTAGAACTGGAAAGGTAGAACATAGTCCTTTTGTTAAATGGGAGTGGTGATACAAAATAAATGAAATGAAAATTGATGCCTGCGCAAAGCATAATCCTATTGAGGAGGTTACAGCATCATGACAAATTATGAGTTTGAATCTCAAGTAGGGTATGGAAGTCACTTGAACTGATTATTTTATAATCAAGCAACGGTTAAGTAATGATCATTTTCCATTTGAACCTATCACTCTTTTAAAAAAGACAATTGAGTTCCTTTCTGCTACAACAATACCACACAAATTCA
Organism: Sphyrna mokarran; assembly: GCA_024679065.1. Lineage (NCBI taxonomy): Eukaryota > Metazoa > Chordata > Chondrichthyes > Carcharhiniformes > Carcharhinidae > Sphyrna > Sphyrna mokarran. Next base: position 38,399,653 of record JAGIQG010000002.1, on the reverse strand, counting down.
AGCACTGGTCCGACACACATAGAAGACTATCATTTCCTTAATGTATAGGTTGGTTTAATTTTAGTCTGTGCTGTTTGACTGGTAAACTAGCTGGATTGAGTCACTCACCTTTCATATAAACTGCCCAATTTTCATTTCCATTCATCTTCACGTACCTCGGCTCCCAAACAAGTGTGTGTTAGTCTGCCAGATGGGTCCTTCATTGATTATTTAGGCTGGACTTGTGCTGGACTAAATGAATGCTTCTGTGGCCTTTCTGAAATATTATAACCTCAACCTGTTCATAAAGTAGTTTCTCTACTTTGAAAAGTACCTCTAAGCATCATTTTGGGAGATGTTTTGCTGTCACACTGGAGCTGAGAGAATTTATTCAGATCACCACCTCTTAATACTTTCCCTAGCAACATAGTCAGAGGTGGTCTGGAATTTTACTGGTCTTCCCACCATGGGAATAGGAGCAGGTAGGGGCGGAGCATGGGAAGGTCCATTGACTTCGGGCAGGATTTTATGGTTTCGGGACAAGTCATAAAATCCCCTTTTGCTTTTCAAATGGAGCAGTTTCTTTTATATTACCAAGGCCAGATTAGTAGCATAGTGATGAGTCATGGCTGGATTTATTTCACATTTTAATAATGATTCCATGTTCCTGCCAATAGAATTATAGAATCTCTACAGTGTATAAGGAGGCCATTCAGCCCGTAGAGTCTGCACTGACAACAATTCCACCCAAGCCCTATTCCTGTAACCCCTCTTACTTACGCTGCTAATCCCCTTGACACTAGGGTCAATTTATCATGGCCAATTAACCTAACCCATACATCTTTGGACTGTGGGAGGAAACTGGAGCACCCAGAGGAAACCCACACAGACACGAGGAGAGCATGCAGACTGCTCACAGATAATTGAACGTGGGACCCAAATGCTGTGAGGCAGCAGCGCTAACCACTGTGCCACTGCTGTCCAATAATAATTGGGTCAGTTTATTCCTCCTTGCCCTGTGCATCAATATTTGAAAATCTGCAACCATAATCTATAAATGTCATTGGAATACACAATTCCTAAGGTACCTCAAGAATGATCAACTAACATAACTTGTGGTTATGCCTTTAAGAAATGTATTTATATCACGGTTCTTATGAAATCAACGTTAAAATTAAACTCTGTTTAAATGGTGCAGCTCTGTCTGCTCCAGGCAACCCACACACTGAGAAAGAGAATGTAGAAGAATAATTGATTTGAGTGGATTGCAGTGCTTTAAGAAAGCAACTCACCACAATCTCCTCAAGAGCAACTAGAATGGCAGTAAATGCTGGCCAGCTAGTGATGCCCATGTTCCACAAATGAATAAAAAGAAAATCGTGGTGTTTATTTTAATCTGAGCTAATGCAGTTTTCCTTTTTTTTGGATTATCCCTTGGGAGTTTCAGAATAGAGTTTGATTAGATTCATTGACAGAGGCCAAGTCATATGCTAATGGGAAGAGAATCCAGTGAAAAGTGGTGGTAGGAATAATAGAGAAATGAATTTTTTCCAGGAATACAGTTTATCTTGGGTAATGATACAATTGGATTAGATTGGAGTGATACCTATTGTGGTTGAAAAGGCAGTGGAAAATCAAATGAAGCATTGCATTAAGCAGATTCTGGGATTTTTCCTGACTATGTGGTAACAAGGTGATAAAGCCATAGGTTGAAACAGGAGAAGAAATCAAAAAGATAAAGAGGTTGAAGTTCAGTTATCAGAAAAAATTTTTGACCAGATGGTTGAAAAAGAACAAGAATAGGTCGAGAATGAAGCGGATATCTTTAGTTCAAGAAAGTTGGCAACATTACAATAGAAAGATGAAGAGATAAAGCAGTTGTATCAAAATGCTTACACTGAAGAAGAATCTGAGTGTATACAGGAATATTACTACATTAAAAATGATACCTTAATGTGGAAGTGGAGACTTTTACATATTTTGGCAGATGAAAAATAGGCAGTAGTTCATAAAGTTCTACTACTAGTGGATTATAAAAAAGATGTGTTGTAGGTAAGGTTACAATATGAGATAATTTAGGATTAAGGAAAACTCAAGCAAAAATACAAAAACATTTTTTATTGGCCTGGACTGCATAAGCATGTCATTGAATTTTGCTTACAAATTGAATTTATGTCACAAATGTCAGGTAATAGGAAAATCTCAAATAGTAATCAAACCTGTACCCTTGATACTAATTCTGGCCTTTGAGGAACTATTGATTACATACAATCTTTCCCTAAAATAAAAAGTGGAAATCAATATTTATTGACCATAATGGGTGTATCTTTTAGAGCTCCAGAGACCATTCCATTATATAACATTACAGCTAAAAGGATTGTAGTTCCTTAACTTTTTTTTTACTAGATATAGACTGCCCACAGAAATAATCAGATCAAAGATCAAATTTAATATCAAAGTTATTCCCGAACTTATGGATAGTTTAGGGGGTAAAGCAATTTAAATCACTGCTTCCCATTCAGAATTGCTGGGAGCATTAGAACGGTGGCATCAAATCTTAAAGAACATGTTGAGGGCCTATAGTCAAAGTTATTCAGAAGTTTGGGATGAAAACATTTCATTTGTACTTTTTTGCAATTAGGGATGCACCTAATGATTCAACAACATTTAGTCCCTTCAAATTAGTTCTTGGTCATGAGGTAAGAGGATTACATATGTTGGTCAGGAAGAAATTGGTGAGTCAGCATTCTGAGACTACATTGTTGGACCATGTGTTAAGCTTTAGGGAAAAAGTAAATAGGGCTGGTGAGTTGACAAGACAACTTTAATGGTGGCATGGCATGTGGTGCGAGAAAGTGGATAAGAAGTAAAAAACTTGCATTCATCACATTAGATTGGACAATGACAAAGTAATCAGAAATTGGAATAAATTATTGTGTTATCTTCTGGGGGAAAATCAAAATGATCTGAAGTGATATATGTGGGAATAAACTGGGAAAAATTAAAGTAATTGTGCATGAGGTAGATGTAGAAAGTGTTGGTCCAATTCAGTAATACTCATGAGGGTTAAAACACCAAGACTTTGGGAGAGTAAGACATTGGGAGAGGTTAAAAACACTGAGATATTATGGAAAAATTTAGCATGAGCAATCCACCATCTGTGGACAGTTGGAGAAAACCAGAGCATCCAGAGGAAACCCATGCAGACATGGGGAGAACGTGCAAACTCACACAGATACCCAGGGCTGGAACTGAACCTGGGTCCCTGGCACTGCAAGGCAGCAGAGCTAACCACTGTGCTGTCCCTGCCACTATGCTGCCCCTGTCACTGCCACCCAGATGAACCAATTCGGAGGGGCTTCACCTCTGAGAGCCCCTCAAAATGCACATCTTCAGTCATTCCCTTCCATGCAAAAACAAATGCACAGAGATCAATCTTTGGAAAATTAAAATGAATTTAAGACAAATGTACATTGTGATACAGCTACTCATCTGTGTTTTTAATGGCTTTTGAGGAGAAAAACTTTTCTAATTGAAGAGACACAAAGGAAAGGGAGACTAAAGGGACATGGGAAGATGGGATTAGGGCACCTAGTCCTTATTGTTCCTTGGGAGCGGGTGTGAGGAGAGCTGTGAGTAAATTTCTGTGTTTTTTTTTCCAAAATCGTGTCTGGTTTTTTTTTAACTCTTAAAACCGGAAACAGGAAGTAGTCACAGGGAGACCTGTGCAGGAGTTTTTTTTTTCACCTGGACCTCCATAAATTGGGAAGGTGAAGAATCCCGATACTCTACACGTGTAGAATATCCCAACCCTCCCCCCTCCTCTAACCTAATAAAAAAGGAGACTAGGAGTGTGAGTAGGTAAGTTTAAGTTTATATTTGTTTCTGGGTAAAGGGATGGCAGTGCAGGCAATGCGATGTACTTCCTGTGGGATGTTTGAGGTGAGGGACACTGGTAGTGTCCCAGCTGATTACACCTGCCAGAGGTGCATCCAGTTCCACCTCCTTGAGGACCGTGTTAGGGACCTGGAGCTGGAACTGGAGGAATTAAGAATTGTTAGGGAAGCAGAGATGGCTGTTGATAAAAGCTACAGGGAGATAGTTACTCCTAAATGTGATACATGGGTGACTGTTAGAAGGGATAAGAAGCAGTCAGTGCAGAGTTCCCCTGAGGCTGTTCCTCCACACAATAAGTACTCTGCTTTGGATGCTGTTGGGGATGTAGACACAACCGGGGTAAGCCATGGAGTACAGGTCTCGGGAGTTGAGCCTGCCCTTGATGCTCAGGTGGGAAGGCGGAAGAAAAGATCTGGATTAGTGATTGGGGACTCCCTAGTTAAGGGGATAGATAGGAGGGTCTGTGGGAAGGAGTGGGACTCGTGGTTGGTATGTTGCCTCCCGGGTGCTGGGGTCAGTGATATCTCTGACCGAGTGTTCGGGATCCTTAAGGGGGAGGGGAACCAGCCCCAAGATGTGGTGCCTGTAGGTACCCAGGACGTAGGTAGGAAAAGGGATGGGGATATAAAGCAGGAATTCAGAGAGTTAGGGTGGAAACTTAGGGCTAAAACTAACAGAGTGGTTGTCTCTGATTTGTTACCTGTGCTGCGGGATAGCATAGAAAAGAATAGGGAGAGAGAACATTTGAACTCGTGGCTAAAGGGATGGTGCAGGAGGGAAGGGCTCAGGTATTTGGACAATTGGGGCTCATTCTGGGGAAGGTGGGACCTCTACAAGAGGGATGGTCTGCACCTGAACCGGAGAGGTACCAATATCTTGGGGGGTAAATTTACCAGTGGTATTCGGGGGGGTTTAAACTGATTCGGCGGGGGATGGGAACCTGAATTGTTGTGCCAGTATACAGGAGGATGTGAATAGGGAGGTCACGGATAAGGTTTCTAGGTTGCAGCAGTATAGTGGCAAACGGGAGGGTGGTTTGAAATGTGTATACTTTAATGCGAGGAGCATACGCAATAAGGTGGATGAACTTGCAGCTTGGATTGGTGCTTAGGACTTCGATGTTGTGGCCATTTCAGAGACGTGGATAGAGCAGGGGCAGGAATGGTTGTTGCAGGTTCCGGGGTTCAGATGTTTCAGTCAGAGCAGAGGTGGTGGTAGAAGAGGGGGAGGAGTGGCATTGTTAGTTAAGGACAGCATTACGGTGGCAGGGAAGACGTTTGATGTGGACTTGACTGCTGAAGTGTGGGCTGAGATTAGGAACAAGAAAGGAGAGGTCACACTGTTGGGAGTTTTTTATAGGCCTCCAAAAAGTTCCAGAGAAGTAGAGGAAGGGATTGCAAAGTTGATCCTGGATAGGTGTGAAAGTAACAGGGTAGTTGTAATGGGGGACTTTAACTTTTCTAGTATCGATTGGAAAAGCTATAGTTCAAGTACGTTAGAGGGGTCAGTTTTTGTTCAATGTGTGCAGGAAGGTTTCATGACTCAGTATGTAGATAGACCAACAAGAGGCGAGGGTATATTGGATTTGGTACTGGGTAATGAACCAGACCAGGTGTTAGACTTGGAGGTGGGTGTGCACTTTGGTGATAGTGACCACAATTCGGTTACGTTTACCTTAGTGATGGAAAGGGATGGGCACGTACCGAATAACAGTAGTTATAGCTCGGGGAAAGGTAATTATGAGGCTATTAGGAGAGATTTAGGATGCATAGGGGGAGCAGGAAATTGCAGGGGCTGGGGACATCTGAAATGTGGAGCATATTTAAGGAACAGCTTCTGCATGTCCTTAATGAATATGTACCTGCTAGGCAGGGAGGAAGTGGTCGAGTGAGGGAACCATGGTGTACTAGGGAAGTTGAATCTCTGGTGAAGAGAAAGAAGGAGGCTTATATAATGATGAGACATGAAGGCTCAGTTAGGGCACTGGAGAGCTATAAATTAGCCAGGAAGGAGCTAAAGAGGGAGTTGAGAAGAGCTAGAAGAGGACACGAGAAGACTTTAGCAGATAGGATTAAGGAGAATCCTAAAGCTTTTTACAGGTATATAAATAATAAAAGATTGGTTAGGGCAAGATTAGGGCCAATCAGAGATAGCAGTGGGAAGTTGTGCATGGAGCCTGAGGAGATAGGAGAGACACTGAATGAGTATTTTTCGTCAGTATTCACGCAGGAGAAAGACGGTGTTGTCGGGGAGAATACTGTGATACCAGGTTGTAGAAATGGGGGAGTTGTAGACAGCGAGGAGGATGTTAAGTTTGCAGAGGGGACATAGATAGGTTGCAGAGGGGCTGTGAGGTGCCAAAATGGAATTCAATACAGATAAGGTGAAGGTGATCACTATTGGTGAGGAATAACAGGCATTTGAAATTGGGTAATGGAAGGACCCTTAATTAGTGTTGTTGAGCAGAGGGATCTTGGGGTACAGTACATTGTTATGGAGAGTTTCTTGAAAGTTGTGCACGATGGTGAATAAAGTGTTAAGAAAAGACTTTACTGTGTGTTAGTTTATGGTAGAGGATGAATTAGGAGCTGTGAGGTTATGTTACAACTGTGTTACAAAACTCTGGTGCGGGCCGACACGGAGTATTGGGACAGTTCTGGTCGCCGCATTTTAAAGAAAGATGTGGAAGCATTGGAAAGGGTGCAGGGAGGTTTACCAGGGGGATGTGCCTGGTATGGTGGGAAGGCCTTATGAGGAAAGGCTGAGGGACCTGAGGTTATTTTCATTAGAGAGAAGAAGGTTACGCGGTGACCTAATTGAGGCGTATAAGATGATCAAGGGATTGGATAGGGTGGATAGTGAGAGGCTTTTTCCTCGGATGGTGATGACCAACACGAGGGGACATAACTTTAAATTAAGAGGTGGTAGTTATAGGACGGATGTCAGAGGCAGGTTCTTTACACAGAGGGTGGTGAGGGCGTGGAATGCCCTGCCTGCAGCAGTTGTGGACTCGCCTACTTTGGGGGCATTCAAATGTTCAGTGGATAGGCATATGGATGATATTGGAATAGTTTAGGTCAGAGGGTCCACTGGCCGGCGCAACATTGAGGGCCGAAGGGCCTGTACTGCGCTGTAATGTTCTATGTTCTATGTCGTCACAGAGGGGACACACCAGTACTGACTGGTTGGGCTGAACTGTCTACCTTAGTTTTGCAATTTCTTTCTAATTTTGTGGAAGGTCTAACCTCCTCTGACACTTTGAGTCCAGGTGACTCTCTTTCAAAGCTAAAAGGCATAGAAAGCGGGAGATATTTATAGTACAGGGCAAGGGAATGAAAGATGAGTCATAGTCATAGAAACCAGGGCAAAAGACTACCATTGGCTGTCTACAGAGAGAATAGAGGATGTGAATGGCCAAGCGGCAGAGAAGCAGTAAGCTATGCCAGATGGAGCTGTTGGTGGAGGGGATGGTGGAATGGGATAGAGGTAGAATGTAGAAAAGGGGAAGTGGGGGGGAGAAAAGATAAGGGAAGGGAGATGAAGTAGGGAAAAGAAAAGAATGGGGGGGACATGGAAGAAAAATGAAGAAAGACCATAAAGAAATAAAAGGTAGAAAACAATAAAAAAAAATTAAAAGAATATAATGAATAAACACTCCACACCAAAACCATTAGCTCCATCTGGCATAACTTACTGCTATGATTGAAGGTGTGCATTTTGAAGGTGCTCTCAGAGGTGAAGCCCCTCCGAACTGGTTCATCTGGGTGGCACAGTAACACAGGCAGCACACTGGTTAGCACTGCTGCTTCGCAGCACCAGGGACCCAGGTTTGGTTCAAGTCCTGGATGTCTGTGTGGAGTTTGCATGTTCTCCACATGTCTGTGTTGGTTTCCTCCAGATGCTCCAGTGAGATAGAGCAAATCATCTGAAGTTATTGAATTTGATGTTGAGATCAAAAGACTGCAAAGTGCCTAGCCGGCAGGTGGGATGATGTTCCTTCAGTCTGTGTGATGGAGGTGCATGGGAATTAGTTGGGCCTCCATTCAAAGAAGATATAGAAAGCTCTTCAGACTGTCCTGTTGGGGAAAGGAGGTAAAGAAAGATTGGATATCCATGGTTAAGAGGAGATTGTTGATTATCGTAAAGTAAAAATAGCCAAAGATACAGAAGACCTTGGAAAAGTCACAGATGTAGTTCATTGGCTTGTGTAGTTCACGGGTGAGTTCATTGGCTCCTCATGCTGGTCAACCAGTGTGATAAGCCAATAAGATCATGAGAGTGGCAAAAGATTGGATTTGCATGGGATCTTGTCTCTCGCATTGTACAGCCCTGTTAAGCCACCGTAAACAGCCTTGTCCCTGGGAAGGGTACGAGTCTGATTTAAACATGTATAAGTTTTAAAGATATTATTAGTGAGCTCAAGTCGCAATTGTCTGACCATACCAGTGAAGCTCCTTGCCTTGAGGTGAGGTGGTGTGTGGGGGCTGTGCATTCTGCAATCAGGATCGCTGGGACAGCAATTGATGGGGGAGGGTGTGAACAGGGACAGTGACCAATGGGTGCGGGTGAATGGGAGTGGAGGTTAACAGGGGAATGGGGAATCAGTGGTGCAATCAGCCGGGTGATTGGGAATCGGGGGGAGGCCAAAAGCTGGGGATTCAAAATTTGGGGTGGCGAATGGCTTGTCGGTGGGGCACAGTCAGGGAGCACATGGGAGGCAATATCTGGAGTGGGGTGAGGTGGAGAGAGTGACAATCTCCCAATGAACTGTGTACTCTTGACACAGTGCACAGGGAAGTCAGGGCGCCTGTGCCATAGCGCTCTCCAGCAATCGATAGCTGGCTTCCTGGTGTGAAAAAACTATCCACTCCCCCTATTGGTCAGAATCACACTTGGCCTCACTTTTCTTTCTAAGTATCATGAGATTTGATTTTTTTAAAAAATGGGTCGGAAGCTGTCCCATTTTCATGCTCATTTGGCATTAGACTGTTTTTGGTAAGATCGCTTCCATAGAGTTGTAGGTGGGAAAAGACTGGACAAGAGGATAAAAAAGAGTCAAGATAGAAAGAAATCACTACAGTGGGGCAGGAACAGGTGGAGTCAAGCCAAGGTGGTCCTGTTTGCAGATCTTGGAAATGAGATGGGAGGAGCTGCACTGGATTGGGAAATATAGGAATTTAATCTCTTTTAAATTTATTTCACAGAATCATAGAAACCTTATAATGCAGAAGGAGGCCATTTGGCCCATCGAGTCTGCACTGGCCACAATCTCACCCATTCCTGTCCCTGTAGCCCCATGTATTTATCCTGCTAGTCACACTGACATTAAGGGGTAATTTACCATGGCCGGTCAACATAACCCACAAATCTTTGGACTGGGCAAAGAAGCCAGAGCACCCGGAGGAAACCCATGCAGACACAGTGAGAATGTGCAAACTCTGCACAGGCAGTGACCCAAGGTGGGAATCAAACTCAGGTCTCTAGCACAGCGAGGCAGCAATGCTAACCACTGTGCTACCGTGCTGCCCAGAGAATTTTGGATATGACTTATTAATTCTTTTGACTCGAATTTTGTCATCTCCTTGTGGGAGAGAGTAGGACAAGAGGACATTGTTTAAAATATAGGAGTGGGGAGGGGGTGAGTGGATCTCAATTAAGATGGAGATGAGAAGAAATCTTTTCCTCAGAGGGTCATCTATCTTCGGAACTCTCTTCATTGGAAGCGGCTCAGACAGAGTCACTGAATATTTTTGAGGCAGAGGTAGATATTTAACATGGAGACAAATGTTACTGGGGATATGATGCTACTAAATGGCACAGCAAGCTTGAGGGGGCAAACGACCAACTTTTAATTTGTGTGTTCGTATCATCTGCAACCTTGAAGATTTTGTTTTCCCTTGTTCTGATCATTGACTTTCATCAAGTGCTTGTCAGTTGTGTCACATCATTCAGACTTGCCACACTTCAGAGTTGGAAAGTGAAAATTAGGGATTGACTGAAATAGATTCTTACCTTTAAAGTGCCCAGTCAGAAATCCAATCAGCTCCAAATGAATGAATGAAAAGCAGCGTGACTCAGACTAAAGAATGTGTCAGTGACCTGCAGCAAACTGAACAATCACCAGAACAAAAACAGAAAATGTGTCAGGGGTCATCTAGACTCGAAATGTTGACTCTTCTTTTTCTGCACACTTGCTGAGATTATCCAGTACTTTCTGTTTTTGTTTCAGACTCCAGCATCTGCAATATTTTGCCTTTATCTTATGGGCGTCCCAGTAGCACAGTGGCTATCACTGCTGCTTCACAGCTCCAGGGACCTGGGTTCAATTCCTGGCTTGGATCACTGTGTGGAGTTTGCATGTTCTCCTCGTGTCTGCATGAGTTTCCTTCGGGTGCTCCGCTTTCTTCCCACGGTACAAATATATGCGGATTAGGTTGACCGGTCGTGCTGAAAACTGCCCCTTAGTGTATTTATATTTATTATATTTAGGTTAGAGGGATTAGTTGGTAAAATATATGGAGATAGGACTGGGTGGGATTGTGGTCAGTACAGACTCGATGGGCCAAATGGTCTCTTTCTGCACTGTAGAGTTTCTAAGACTTTCTATTGAACAATCACTGTTTTTTGTTTCTATTTGGAAGTTATGAGGGTCCAACTGCCAGGTAGCAGAGGCTGGCACATCAAATTATTCCAAAACATTTATCACATTAAGCAGAGAGGAAGGATGGAAGGTAGTGTAATTGTGGCAGCATTTTGCACCACTCCTGATTTTCTTGGTGGGGTGGGGGTGGGGGTGGGAGGAGAGGAGAAGAGAGAATTAGTCACCATTGACCAGAAACTGAATTGGACCAATCATATAAATACTGTGGCTGCAAGAGCAGTTCAGAGGCTGGCAATTTTGTGGCAAACTACATATTCCCCGACTCCCCAAAGCCTGTCCACCATCTTCAGCAAGGGATGAAATAGTCACCAATTGTCTGGATGAGTTAGTTGCAATAGCACCCCAGAAATCAGCATCATCCAAGACAAAGCAGCCCGCTTGATCCACATCCCATTTAGTATCTAAACATTCATTCTCTCCACCACCAACACACAGTGGCAGTTGAGTGTCTACCAGAAGTCATAGTGCAGTGACTCACCAAGCCTCCTTCGACAGCAACTTTCAAACTTAGAAGGAAATGGTCGCAGATACATGGGAACACTACCATCTGTAGTTTATCCTTCAAGCCACACACACTATTCCAGTTTGGGAGTCTATCGCTGTTGCTGGGTCAGACTGCTGGAACTCCCTCCCTAACAGCACTGTGGCTGTACCTGCATCTGGTGGACAGCTCTTCCAAAGGGCATTTGGGGATGGTTAATAATGTTTACTTAGCCAGCAATGCTCTTACCCTATGAAAGAATAAAAGAAACAGGAATCCACACAAACTCTAGAACCACGAAAGCAGAGAGAAATGTTTCCTTAACCATGACACCAGTCCATGCATATAAGTCAGGAATTTGGATTTTACAATGTAAAATCTGTCATTTACATTTTACATGTTACATTTTAGAATATAAAAAGTCTGTCCTGCAAAGTTTAGGTACGATTGGGACTTCATGTAATCTTCAAAAACCAAATACTGCCAACTAATGGAGTGGCACTTTAAGAACTAATTTGTCATTATCTTTATGATTGGACTGCAGCAATCTTGGTGGCTCACCCCAATGTATCCGGGACATGAATAATCCCGTAGGAAGCTGTGACATTAACTCCCAGTCTTATTTTCACACCAGTCCTGTTGCAGACATCTAAAGCAACAGAGCAAATTCACACTCCTTCCACTGAAGCTGGTTACTATGGCGATACTCTCTTTTTAACTCCTGTCAGCAGCTTCGATATGCAATCATGTAACCACCTTACTGCAGCACAGAGCAACAGCTTTTTGGCTGCCAAAGCATTTAGTGACGGTTGTTGCTTTCTCTAAAATAAAGTGTATATATTTTGCTCTTGTGTTGTTTTTTTTCCTGTTGGCTGACTTGCTTTGCAATATCTTCCCTGAGAATGAGGCAGAATCTGAAAGGTTATAGGTGTTGTTTCTTCAGATGGATGTGGTGGTAAATTGTAGTTTGCTCCTTTCCCAGTCTTTCCTCCCTGCCCCCATTGAATAAAGATTGAAGTTATTAACTGAATACCTCCAGTAAACATCCAGAAACTGCTTCTTGGATTAGTTGTCAACAACGACATTTTAGTCTTGCCTTTAATGCACAGCAGTTAATTAGAATTTACAGCTGGTTAATTGAGAATCCATTAGCTGTTGCTGTGACAATACAGTTAGAGGCAACACCCTGAAGCTGTGTTTCTCCTGGATTTGACCAGTAATTATTTTACCAGGGGATAAATGAATGTGATTGGTCATTATTAATTATTAAAACAGAGGGTGAGGTTGGAAATATATTTTTCACACAGTAGTGGAAATGTGGGAATCTCTCCCGTGATAAAAACAGTGGTTGGTAAATCAGGTAAAATATTTAAAGGCAAGATTGATAGAATTTTGTATGTAAGGGCATTGGGAACATGGAGAAAGGATGGACAATGATGTTGAAGTACAGATTAGCCATGCTGTCACTGAATGACAGATTAGGTGAAGAGGGCTGAATGACAGGCTCCTGCTTCTATGTTTTTACTCATTCTATCTCACGTACCTTTAAAAATAGCACCTGAGAGGTTCACAGGATAGAAGACCATTTGACTGCTGTATCTATGCTAGAGAAGCCCAAAGCTAAATGCCTCTGCATTTCTCACATCCCTTACTTTCCTTTAATTCGAATACTTATTCTACATGGAACGCAGGTGTCCAAGAAGGCAGCTTACTGCTACCTTCTCAAGGGCAATAAATGCTGCCCTAGCCAGCAAGGAATGAATAATAAAAGAAAGTAAAATGCAATGATCTCCACTTCACCGTTCCCATGTCACACAATTCTATATCCCAACAAACCTCTACATGACAAAATTTCTCTTAACCACTTTTTGCAGCCTTCCAAGGATAATTTTAAATTGATGACTCCTTGGGGATAATTTTAACTGCGGCCAACGATGTACAGTGGACAATATTAGATTAGCCTTTCATTATGCACTGAGTCCAATTGACTTAATTAACAAGGAAAGCCAGGTGAGGCAGACAATAGGAGGCCTTTCACTGTCAATTATTGTCCAAAGTCAAAACTAGCCCCCTTGTTATTCAAATAATCTTTCTTTACTGAGTTTATCAAAACATCCATGATGATAAAGAGCGCCATTAAATTTCTTGCGTTCCAGTGCAAACTGTTCCAGCATCGTGTAACTTATTCTGACTTTTGGAAGATTGAGCACAATGAAGTGAAAATGTTCAAATGAGCCAGGGATCTGACTCACTCACTTTTGATCATAAATCTCAGTGCTTCTCATTTCCTGATGTGTTTTTGTACTCTTCACACGTGATGTGTCATTGTCTTGCCTGCTCTGCCCTGTGCTCATCTTCAAGATAAAAATAGATCTGCAGTAAATAATGTTGAAATGAGGCTGCAGGGTAAAAACATGTCTGTACGTTAAAATATTGTTGTGTAATTCCAAGACTATTGTATTTAAGGGTTGTTAATGATTGTATTCCAGGTAAAACTCGAGACCTCTTTTGTATGAGATTTTGATTATGAGTTTAAAACATGATCTCAGCCTTTGGGCCCAGTATTAACTCTGGGCACATTCAGTGTAGGGAGGGATTCTCTTAAAGCCTGTGACACTCCACTCCCAAGGAATTTTGGCATGTCTATCTGTGGCATTTTATTGTTGCTACATCATTATAATTTCATTTAGCATTGTGAATGCAGCATGGGTGTTGTGTAAGGAGTAACACGCCATTGTTAACATTCTCGTACCTGGTTCATCAAGGGAAAAACATGATTGTTACATAGGAATATAAGAGGCAACTTTGACCTTAAATGAAAAATGTGAATTTGCCAAAGCTTATTATAAAATTCATAGGCCATATTGGGTAGACTTTAGGAATTCCAACCAATATTCAGAAAACTAAAATCAGTAGAAAGTTCCCACAGCCTAAAGCATCAGAATTACAAAGATTCCTTGGTTTGGTAAACCAAATTAGCAAAGTCCTACCAAACTTGGTGGATATCAATGAGCCAATATGACACTTATTGGGACAAGGTCAACAATGATACTGGAATGTGGACCAGCAAAATGCTTTTGACAAGATCAAAATATTTCTTAATATCACCAAAATTTTAGTGCACTACGATTTAGCACTGCTAACAATAATAGCAGTGTGCACATCATCTATAGGTATGGGTGCAAAACTGTCTAAAGTTGTTAAAGATGGACAAAGAAGACATTTTGATTTGATTTATTATTGTCACATGTATTTACATACAGTGAAAAGTATTGCTTCTTGCACATTATATAGACAAAATATACCATTCATAGAGAAGGAAATGAGAGAATACGGAATGCAGCGTTATAGTCATAGCTAGGATGTAGAGAAAGCTCAACTTAGTGCAAGGTGCTTCTGTTCAAAAATCTGATGGCAGCAGGAAAAAAGTTGTTCTTGAGTCAGTTGGTACGTGACCTCAGGTTTGTGTATCTTTTTCCAGATAGAAGAAGGTGGAAGAAAGAATGTCCAGGGTGCATTGGGCCCTTAATTATGCTGGCTGCTTTGCCGAGGCAGCAGGAACTGTAGACAGAGTCAATGAATGGGAGACTGGTTTGTGTGATGGATTGGGTTACATTCACAATCTTTTGTAGTTTCTTGTGGTCTTGGGTACAGAGGAGCCATACCAAGCCGTGATACAATCGGAAAGAATGCTTTCTATGGTGCATCTGTAAAAATTGATAAGAGTTCGAGATGACATGGCAAATTTTCTTAGACCTCTAAGAAAGTAGAGGTGCTGGTGGGCTTTCTTCACTACATCTTTAAATGTTAAAGGTCTTGAGGGCATTGGCTGTGAGGAGAAGTTGAATAAAATAGGATTGTTTTTACTGAAAAGGTGGATGCTCAGGGGGAGACTTGATAGAGGTGTACAAAATTATGAGAGGCATAGTCAGTCTTTTTCTGAGGTGCCAATTACAAGAGGACAGAAGTTTAAGGTGAGGGGGGAAAGTTTAAGGGAGATAAAGGAAAATTTTTCACACGGAGTGGTGGGTGTCTAGAACGCGCTGCCCATGGAGGTGGTGGAGGCAGGCATGTTAGCACCACTTAAGAGATATCTGGATGGATACATGAATAAAGAGAGAATAGAGGGATGCGGACTGAGTAAGGGCACAAGGTTAATTAGGGTATCATGATTAGCACAGGTTTAGAGAGCCAAAGAGCCTGTTCCTGTGCTGTACTTTTCTTGTCCTTTGTTCTAAGACTAGTTTATTACACCACACAATCTCTCACAAACACGGACCTGCGAGAGATTTTCTGGAAGTGTCATGTAATTAAGGTTTAAAATTAAAACCAACTGCAAACCTTTGATTATTCTTCTCAACCTAAAGAAAACTGCAAACAAAACATCTAAAATTCAGAGTTTTAGACTGAGACTCCTGAGACACAATTCATTGACTGAGTGTGTTGAAGCTATATACCAGATGACAGCAAATGTTTGTCAAGAATACCACAGGAACCAATCAAACTGGAAGATTTAAATTGTACTATACTGGGAGCGCATACTTCATTCATTCCTAGACTCCTAGCTGCCACTGAAAAGAGATTGTAAAAAATTAAACAAATGCAACAGCAGAATGGAGAGTATATCAAGGTAAAAAAGTATTGCTAGAATGGATAGAACATAGAACATTACAGCGCAGTACAGGCCCTTCGGCCCTCGATGTTGCGCCGGCCAGTGGACCCTCTAACCTAAATTATTCCAATATCATTCATATGCCTATCCACCGACCATTTGAATGCCCCCAAAGTAGGCGAGTCCACAACTGCTGCAGGCAGGGCATTCCACGCCCTCACCACCCTCTGAGTAAAGAACCTGCCTCTGACATCCGTCCTTTGGATGGCCAGAAAATACTCCAAATAATCCAGTCCTTTGCCAATACTTTGAACAAATAAAACATCTCAAAATCATTGACGATTTCTTAGTTTATAACAACAGAATAGTTCTTCCTAAAACACTTTGAATCAACACTCACCATGACAGATGGTGAAATTTGAACTCAATAACAAATTGAAATTAAAGTTCTATTAATGACCCTGAAACCATTGTGAATTGTTGTAAAAACTCATCTGGTTTACCAATGCCCTTTAGGGAAGGAAATCTGCCAACTTTCCCTGGTCTGGCCTACATGTGACTCCAGACCACATCTGGTTGACTCTCAAATGCCCTCTGAAGCAGAGGAATGTGCAATAAATGCTGGCCCAAACAGCGATGCCCACATCCTGTAAGTAATGAAGAAACTAACCACACTCCACCATCCCCCACCTCACTCTATCTTGTCAAACTTCTTTCATCAGATTCCTGCTCACGCAGGCTTACCTTACTTGTGCACTAATTCTTCTCTTTCAAATCCCGATCTGCCATCCATCCTGTCACTCATCCTGATACTTATGCAATTTAATGCCTTTTCTTGACTAGGTAGCATTCTTAGGATAACAGGCAAACCCTAAAGAAACACAATCTGGTCACTTTCACCAATGTACTCTGTACATCAGGAGCATACACACCCTCACAATAATTCATAGGTCACCCCTTCCCTTCCTGAAGGAGAGGAGAACTCAAACCATGAATGAGAGATGGTCCTGCACAAATCACAAAGCTGGCAATTACAGATCCTGAGTGGCATGAATGGCATAACAAGGCATGGACGCTAGAGTAATGGGGACCCTTCATCCACCTGGAGACAGACAGATATTATCTTCAATCTATATGTTATTCAATACTTAGGCAATTGACCTTATTTCAGCAGTTAGAAAATATGATCACCTCTATAATCTCCTTTGATTAGTTGCGACATTCTTATCTTTCTAATACACAAAATTTTCTCTGTCAGTGGCTTGCGTAGCTGCCATTGGTGGATGCCATAGAGACTGAACTCTCAGGGGAGATGATACTTTTAGAGGGGTCACCACCGCAAGATTCTCCTTAACATCCGCCAGCTCAGATACTCACTGTTTGGTGGGTCCAGTTGCACAATTATTTAGAGTCACCTAATCTCTTGCACATCACACTTTGCAATTGGCAGCAATGGCTGAGTTAGTGGTACAGAGTCTACCTCAGAAGACACAGCCCTATTTGAGATTCGCTCAGCGTTGAATGGTCAACGAAAAGGACAACTATGGATGAGCAGCAGAAAATCTGCAATTTGCTGGCATGTCTTCCACGCATGTTGTGCTTGACTGCAAAGAGAATGGAGCAGTACAGTCCAAGGAGGAGTGGGTTGATGTCACACGGCATTACAAGTATGTCTTCTTTCATGACTCTGTGGAATATCAATCACAGCAATCAAATAAGTCTATGCAGGTCTTGAACCTGGCCTTGCAGACTCTTGAATGCCAGCTTGCCTAGTGCCTCAAAAAGAATTCCTCCCCACCAATTGATAGGAGTGGAGTATGACTGGTCCGTGATAGGGATGATGGCTAAAGGAGATGTGGAATTAGAGACTCCACTCAGAGTGCTCTCACCTTTCACCTGTTGTAAGTGCAAATGCAGCAGTTTTTAGTGGGGCCACCATGAGCTGCAAAATACAGAGGATATCAATCAAGAACATCTCAATGGTCAGAGCAGAGGTCAAAGTAACCTGTCTGTGCCTCAGATGAGAATGGTAGGAGAAAGGAAGAACCACATTTTTTACAAAACTATGCATATTGCTGTTGGACAAAATGATTTGTCCTGAAGTTTCTGTGCCTCGGTAAAGTCACATAAATTCATTACTTTGCACCACTTCTTTGTGTTGCCAATTCTTGGTTGCTGGGTAGCAACTAGTCTTTCCAGGTGGTGAATGGGAAGGCCTAAATTGAAAGGGGAGCATGCAATAGGTGGTTGCTTGGTAACCGGGCTGATTTATATCAATGGGATTGTGAAGATGTGGGTGGGCATGAAGAGAGAGTGGCCATTGAATGGGTTTGTGAACCTTGGTCAAATGTTAGTGGCTAACTGAACCTTATGTTCAGTCTCTGCCATTGCAGGCAACAATGTGAACCATTGGGCACCATTTTCCTACCAATCTTCTCCTCTTGCTGTTCTTCATTGTCCTCAGATCCCTCTGCAGACAATGGTCTAAATTTTCATTAAGATGGAGGAGGTATTTAGTTAAGCCAAAATGTGCTGGGTGCCTGCTTTTAGAACTACTGCCACTAAACCCTAACCCACCATTTTTTTCAGGGGAAATGGGGTGGGGAGGGGGAAGTATCAGGGGGTCGAGGGCCTCTTTATTATTTGCACAAAAGTGGTTCCCAGAGGCAGCCGTACATGTATAAGTGCTTTCAATTTTTGTAATTGGGATACCCAAAACACAACTCGTGGGTAATCAATCTTTCAGAAGAAGGTCCAAAACTGCTGAAATTCTTTGAAGATGTAGAGTAATCTTTTGAATACGTCCAAGGCACCTTAGAAAGAATTCAGGTGGCCTTTGGGAATTTTAAAAGTAGACTTGAATGTGTGTAAAAGCAGGTTAAGCTCATTGGAACTGTCATGCTGATTAGAACTCTCAAGCTGTCAAGATAAGTATCAAGCTATCAAGAGAACTGTCAAGCAGCTATGGGAACAGTCAAGGTATATAAATCTCCTGGCCTTTAAATAAAAAAGGGGCTGCAGCTTAAAACTCAGTGCTAGCTTTTTAACTCTGTCTGTTGACATAACACTGAGAGCTATCATCAAATGATTTTTGCTACTTGACAGATTTCACAACCTACCAGTATTACAGTGAGATGCGGTCAGTTCACTGTTTGACTAATAGCTCCAAGTGGTTATGAATCATAGAATCCTACAGTGCAGAAGGAGGCCATTCAGCCCATCAATATTGTACCAACCAGAATTCCATGCACACTCTATCCTCATAACCCCATGCAACTACCCTACTAGTACCCCTGACACTAAGGGGCATTTTAGCATGGCCAATCCACCCAACCCACACATCTTTGGACTGTGGGAGGAAACCAGAGCACCCGGAGGAAACCCATGCAGACACGTAGAGAATGTGCAAACTCCATACAGACAGTGATCCAAGCTGGAAATCGAATCTGGGTCCCTGGTGTTGTGAGGCAGTGGTGCTAACCATTGTTCCACCATGTCGCCCATAAAGTTTTTGAAATAAGGCAACAAACACATATGCTTGGAGCGATTAAATACTTCAGTGAAACGTATGATTTTAAATGGAATTACCTAGGTGAAGAAATGTATATATAATGGGAACAGTTCTCCCCAAAAAATTCTAAGTACCAAATTTGCGTGAAAGCAGGAGTAACTCCTGCTGATTTTTTTTTGGCAGGATTTTCAGAATGAATCTCCAACACTCTGAGGATTGCAGAGTGCCCTAGCAGGTTTCTATAAGGGGTCATGTGATATGGATAGAGGGTATAGGTTGGCATGGAGGATATGGGTGACATACAGGAAGGTAAGTAGTATGAGGTAGCATGAGTTGCCATTGAAGTATGTCATGGGGGTTGGAGGGGTGAGGGCTGGAAACTGTTTCTTGTCTTATGGCTTTTCTCATATCCTCACTTAAACATAATGTTGTGTAGAACACAGCACATCGCAAATACTCTGGAGGGTTGGCTGATCAAGGGCACTCCCAGAGCTGTCCAAGCATTGAAATCCAACTTGAGCGGTGCTCAGTGACACATCTAGCAGTCATGTGGCTTTCATTGTTTCACTCATTGGATGCCTTCATTGAATGGGTTTCTGGCGGATGCCATCAGGCAAGCTTGAAGTGGTATCTTTTTTCTCCTAGCAACCAATTCTCAAGTCTGTTTGCAGGGCCGTAATATAAAAAACTTGAGCTGATGAAAGCATCATAGCTGCTCCTCAAGATTTTGTCCCCACCTGTATAAATCTTTTCTTGTTGCACGGCAACTGGATAGAAATTGATTGGAATCCCATCTGATTGATGAACATTCCTGGGTGATGTGGGATTGTAGATTGCCGTATGTGTGACCTCATCAAAGCTCTGCATTACTGGAAGGCAACTAGTGAGGCAAACCAAGTGCCTATTCTTTCTGACCCATCCTGATCTCAGGCTCAATACTGCCAAAATGTAGAACCTAACATCCTGCCGTTAAGTATTCTGCATAAATCCTTTTCTCATGTTAGGTAAGAAAGCAAGGGTCCACACTGGGTATTTATTGCTATATTAACCTGACTTTTAATTCACTCCCTTTAATTGCTGTTAACTCCTATCCTTAGTTCCAAATGGCGAGTTTGTAGCTGCTCATGAAACCCTTGGATGTGGTGTTTCAGATTGAAATATCACTCCAATTAAGAAATTAAAATATTTAAATTGTTAACCTGCTTTCCAGAGAAATTGCAATCAGACAAATGCCTATTAAGTCATCTTAAAAATGTAGGCATGATTGAAAACAGTTAGATATAGCCATCAAATGGTCACTGAGGAATATCTCTCCAATTTGTCTTTCTCTTTTTTCTTTCTCTGTTGCTCTCTTCACAATCCCAATCATGGCGGAATTTGTGAGTGCTTTCTCCTGTAAGCCAATTCTGCCTCTCCTGCTGACTATTAGTTACATTATTCACCTCCCTCCCTCTGCCCTGTGCCTGTACCTCTCTATGTTAGCAGAATATCCCTCTCCATGTGTTCTGGAGTAAGCCATCGAGATATCTCTTTCCCTCCCTTGTGTGTTAGTATGTTTGTAAAAATGTTCCAGTGCATACAGTCTGCAAATCTGAGCCCAATGCTTTATGTTTGATTAAATTCCATTTTGTCAGACGCAGGAGGGAAAGATATTGCTGTATTCCTGCTCTTTACATGGCTTGGGTCCTCAGTGAAGTACTTCACTGTTGAAATTTACGTGTACTTCAATGCCTCTGCTGCAGGAATGATGTATTGGTTTGTAATTTTCATACAATTTTAATTCAATGTTGCTCTTCCTTTAATATCCTGTCCACCACTTCCCTGATACTTGCTGAAATTGTTTATCCATTTTTATTACTACATCATTGATACCTGGTTTTAACTCGATTGTTTAGCCTGCGTATAGATTTTTTGATGCAAGTCATATGCAATTCAGCCTTCAGACTGGGAGAGTGTTTCTTGAATAAAATATTACCATTACATTATGCAATGCCAATCAATCTATATCTATTGCAGAAATGGAACAATTTAAACTGTTGAGCTCCATTCCTGAAAATAATACATTCTTTAAAACATTTTGAAGATTTTCATTTCCATTTTACCTTTCCATCTCTTTTCTGACTCTCTTAATCCATTCTTTATTTTCCTCCTTTTATTTCTTTTCTCTACTTAATTTGACTATATGTGTTCCCTTCCCAGTTGCCCCAATTTTTTTCTTAATCCTTGATCTAATGATTAAAGAAATTGATGTTAGTGCAATTGTAAACTCCCTTCCAAGCCATTCACTGACTTGGAAATATATCACCAATCCTTCACAGTTGCTGGGTCAATATCCCAGAATTTCCTCCCTAATGGTATTGTGGGTCAAGCCACAGCCTGTGGATTGCGGTGCTTCAAGAAGATCTGAAGACTTGACCTTGTAACACTTGATTACCTGTAAAGATTCCATCCATTATTTTGTAAATTGAGTTTGTATTCTTTATATGCCCTGTTTGTGAACAGAACTTGCACTCACCTGATGAAGGAGTAGTGCTCTGAAAGCTTGTGGCTTGTGCTACTAAATAAATCTGTTGGATTTTAACCTGGTGTTGTGAAATTTCTTACTGTGATTCAGGAAGGCAGCTCACCTTCTCAAGGACAATAAATACTGGCTAGCCAGCAACGTCCACAAATGAATTAAACAAAAAACTAATGATGCGCTGATACCTTCGCCACATTGCTATTAGCTCACACGTCCAGCAAGTTACAGTGCAAAATATTTCGCATTGAAAGGTGCAGGAAAAGATCTAAATAACAGGGCACACTGCACAATGTGCCATGCAGCAAAACTGGGCCTCTTAATGTCTCACAAAATATACTTTGATGAATTACAGTTTATTGTAGTTCAGAAAGAAACAAGTTTCTTTTGTGACTGATGATTGTTTTCTAGGGAGGATTGAATGACACTGTTTACCTCTGAATAAATAAACTTGTTTGACAGAAATATGGAATTATTATTCTGAAGTGGTTTAGGATAGTCTCAGTGGTGATTCAGTGAATGCTAGATTAAGTAATTGCTTTGAATGACTAGTCATTCAATAAAGTGACAGCTGAGTTTATAGAGGTTTGAAATGTACTTTATTTCTTACTGTGCAAAATTTTAAAAAAGTCTCTGTTCTGAGCAAATATGACCTCACATATACATTGACTTACTTTGTGTACTGATGATTTGGGGAAAATTTTGAATGTCAGATTAACATTTGCACCACTCATTTGATAACTACCTCATGTAGTGGGCAAATTGTAAATACCAACGTGCCTAATTTAAACATTGGCATCTTCTGTAATGAACTCAGTGCAACAACTAACATCAAGTTAGTCAAAGTATTCTTATTGCCCTTGCATGCAATGGTTACAGTATTATAGAATTAGAATATTTAGTAGTTAGAAGATCTTTTAATGCATGCATTCCTGTCTGCCTGTGCAGGATACAACAGGTTTGATGTCAAATTTGCAGGCATAGCCAATTCATAAAAAGCTGAGTTGTTTTTTCCTAAAACTGCAACTGGATTGAAACTATTACAAAGTGATAATGCTGACATAATCAGAAGAGCAAAAATGGCCAAAACATTTAACTTGACAAGGCACATACATGGAAAGCAAAAGCTGAGGTAGGGACCTGTTTGTGAGAAGATTTGAATTGAAGAGTGTTGTTTGGTGGGTGGCTTGCATTAGCACAGATTATTGTGTGACTATGACCTATTGTGAATCCTGTGCTAGTTTTGTTATGATGCACAATTGCTATGTGATTCTCCCAGTAAATGTTTGCCAATGATGAATAAAGAAAGGGACAATTACTGAAATAGATCTGTTGTTTTGTGGATAAAGAACGTGCCACCTCCTGTTTCAGGTAAGGTTTTGTTTTGAAGATATATATTGTTGAACTGTAGTAGACATATCATACAATACAAACAACATTGATAAAATCTTCACTGCAGAGAACAGTAAGAATTTTGCCAAATAGATGCCATTAAAGTCTCCACAAAGAAGAATTGTTTGTATTTATGACCTCTTGGCATAGACGCAAGAAGTATATCTCAAAGGGTAGAAAAGACAGCAGTGAGTGGCAAAGCTACAATTCAGACCAATAGCTGCTCTTATATATCATAACAGCAAAGTAATACCAGTTTAGATCCTTTTTGGAATCGGGAGATTAAATTAGCCTTAATTGTACTGTTTCGAATTGTAGCAATGCGGATTTCTAATTCTGTTTTATATTTTTAAAATCAGCCCACATGCCTGGCTGCCTATTAGAGTTTACATCAGGTGGATGAGAGAGCTGGTGGGTGACGTTGGACATGAAACTATATGTCACGCATGAGAGGTGGAAACATTAACCATGGCTGTCATCTGAACGCCGCAATAAGATTACTTCAGTAAGCCTCCTGTGATCGATATATTATTGTTCTTATTACAAACACAGTTGTAAATTTTTTTGGCTGTTTTTTTATCAGTATGGTGCAGTGCTTCCATTTGGACATGCTGTGCAATGCAGGACTGGATGGTTCATCAATTTTATGACACAGGACTTGAGGGTTTATTGGATTTGTGAGTAGGGGATTGGATCACCAAGTTATTTTTCTGGTACATTATTTGAAGTCTTTCTCCATTGACCATTGAAATATCACATGCAACAATTATCGAGCTTGTGAGGGATGCAAGCAATTGTAATGTATATTAATTTAATATTATTAATAATAAAGGGTTTATTGTTCACATATTGAATATTTTAAAGTTGAACATTATAAGTAGTCATGATTGATTGATTACTTATGTATGATTAGTTTAAAGTTTCCAACTGACACTTCTGTTGATGGTACACAGACTGCTGAGTTTATGTGTAAGGCAGCAATTCATTTGTTATACTGTTGACCCATGTGAGAGAGAGGGGGATCTGAAATCTGCATAACACTCCGTGCACTCCAGTTTCCTCACACAGTCTGAAAGAAATATTCGTTGGGTGCATTAACCATGCTAATTTCTCCCTCGTGTATCTGAACAGGTGCCAGAGTGTGACGAATAGGGGATTTTCACAGTAACTTCATTGCAGTGTTAATGTATGCCTACTTGTGACACTAATAAAAAACTGTAAAGACTCCATACCTGCAATGGTTAGGAATTATTCAGTGCCTGTTAATCATGAATTTGTATTCACTGGCTTCTTCTTGAGTATTATATGTTTATATCTGAATGGAGCAGAGCAAATAAGTAACATATGTCTGTGTCCACTTTGAATTGAATTCAAATTGCAGTTTGATTTGATCTAATTTTTATTTGATTTATTGTTGTCACATGTATTAGCATAAGTGATAAGCATTGTTTCTTGCCTGCTATACAAACAAAGCATACCATTCATACAGAAGGAAACAAGAGAGTGCAGAACATAATATTACAGTCATAGCTAAGGTGTTGAGGAAGATCAATTTAATGCAAGTTAGGTCCGTACAAACATCTGATGGCAGCAGGGAAGAAGCTGCTCTTGAGTCGGTTGGTACGTGACCTCAGATTTTTGTGTCTTTTTCCCAATGGAAGAAGGTGAGAGAGAGTATATCTGAGGTGCATAGAGGTTCTTAATTATGCTGGTTGCTTTGCTGAGGCAGCAGGAAATGTAGACAGAGTCAACGGATGGGAGGCTGGTTTGTGTCGTCGTTTGAGCTACGCACACGATCTTTTGTAGTTGCTTGTGGTCATGGACAGAACAGTACCATACCAAGTTGTGATACAGCCAGAAATAGTGTTTTATTATGGTGCATCTTTAAAAGTTGGTGAGAATTGCAATGAAGACCAACGAGCTGTATTTGCATAAAATGTAATTGTGGAGGACAAAGTGTCTTGATGGAACAAAGAATTTACTTTTGTGAGTGGAGTTTCTGCACTGTGGAGTTCTATGAATTCTATGAAAAATTACATCATCCATTACGAATAAAAAATTACAATTTTATAACTGGAATGAGTGTTAGTTTTTTTTCTATGATTGTTTCCTACTGTACTCAACAGAATGAAAACTTGGCAGAGAAAATAATATTCAGCACCTCACATCACCTACCTACCATTCCTTGGTGGAAAGGATGAGAAGGTGACATAGATGTGAACTTGAGGTTCCCATAGTTTCTAACCTATTCCTCTACAGATAAGTGGTTGGGTGTTGCTTAGTGAGAGCGAGTTTAGTTCAGGGGGACGTGCAGTAACAGCAGGAAAATACCATCTGGTAACTTATCAGCTCATTAGTACTGGCTGCTGGTGTCTTACCACAGGCACCTTAGTAAGGGCTTTTAGATGGACAACAAGAGCAAACTTTTCAGACAGGAGATGACTT
This sequence comes from Sphyrna mokarran, assembly GCA_024679065.1. Classification (NCBI taxonomy): domain Eukaryota; kingdom Metazoa; phylum Chordata; class Chondrichthyes; order Carcharhiniformes; family Carcharhinidae; genus Sphyrna; species Sphyrna mokarran. The sequence goes on along the minus strand of JAGIQG010000002.1, from coordinate 38,374,157 downwards.
TTAACATATAAGCTGGGGGTCTATGATATATCTAAAATCTCCAAATGTAATTGTGATGTATAAATAATTGGAGCATATGCCAAAGCCATTCCTACCACATTTGTCCATGCAGAGCAACCTAAGCAGTGACCCCTAAAGTAATTGTTGAAACTCACTCAAAAAATTGCCAAAAACACCTTTGCCTTTTATTTTTGTGGGCTTCTTGTCTGGGGGTGTTTGCAATTATGACCCCACTTCTTACCAGTTCTGCTACATTGCAGCATAGCAGTTACAGGATGGATATTGGGGGGACGTATCCTCTTCTGGGCGAGACAAGGATGCAGTTTAAAAATAAGAAGGTTCCATTTTAAGATGGGTTTGGGGAGAAATCTTTTCACTCAGAGGGTCATTATTCTGTGTGATTCTATTCCTCAAAAAGAAGAGGTTGGATCATTGAATTTATTCAAGGCAGAGTTCGACAGAATATTGTTCAATGAGGAAGTCAGGGGCTATTGGATCACACAAGAAAGTGGAACTGAAATGATAATCAGATCAACTGTGATCTTATTGAATGATGTAGCAGGGCCTAAGGGAAAAATGATCTATTCTTGATCCCAAGTCCTCTGAGCATAATTTTATGTCCCCCGTGTGGCAGGAGGGGACTGTGAAATGCAGCGAGCCATTCAAACTTCCATTGACTTTGGTGACGGAATGGGTTGTAAAATTCTGTCCTAAGATCCTATGTTCTTAAACAGGCAAAAAAGATGTTGAAGAAATATTGCATTAGTTATTACAGTTATATAGTTAATTTAAGATATCAAATTAATCTTACAAACCATTTGAAAGTGGCAACATAGTTTATTTGTTGAAGTTTCATACCTTGTAGAATTAACTATGTACTCCTGTTCTCTCAATCAGGTTATTAACTGCATTAACCTTGATTGGTTAACTCTTCCTATCTATTTGTGGATACTAATAGTTTTATTTTTCTTCCAGGGGAGTTGTTAGAGTTGACATAAATCTACAGAACGTGGACATCGACCAGTGTTCGACTGATGGATGGTTTGGAGGAACACACAAATGCAGACTCAACAGTACTAAGGTAAAGCCAAACACGCTGGTTGAAATGGGCCTTCCTTTTGTGGGCTGGATAAGAAATTATTTACATCGTTGTGGACTGTTTTAGATGTACAATGAAAAGTGAAAACAAAGACACACAAATCACTTGCTTTATTGGTGCTGTCTTGCTTTTGCGTATCAAATGTACGTGTGTTATTCTCTATTTCAAGTACTTAAAATGTGCATGAAGATGTGAGCTGGAATTCTCTGATCTCGCACGACTTGCTACCGCTCATCTAGATCTCTATTCGCAGCAGTGGAACTGAAGAACCCCAGCAGCAGATGAGGTTGGAGAATTCTGGCCATAGTCTTCCCTTACATGTCATAAATTGTTATGGCTTATAAAGCGCAAGAATTATCACATGGAATACAGTGTCCACTTGTAGTCATGCTATTTACTAGACCATAAGACATAGGAGCAGAATTAGGCCAATTTGCCCCTTGAGTCTGCTCTGCCGTTCAATCATAGCTGACATTTTTCTCATCCCCATTTTCCTGCCTTTTTAATCAAGAACCTATCTGTCTCTGTTATAAAGACATTCAATGACCTGGCCTTCTGAAACAAAATGTTCCACAGATGCACCACTCTCTAGCTGGAGAATTTCTTTCTCATCGCTGTTTTAAAGGATTGTTCCTTTAGCCTGAGGTTGTGCCCTCTGGTTCTAATATTTCCTACTAGTGGAAACATATGCTCCATATCCACAGTATCCAAGCCTTGCAGTATCCTGTAAGTTTCAATAAGGTCCTCCTTCATCTTTCTAAATTCCATTGAGTACAGGTCCAACTGTTCCTCATACAACAAGCTCTTCATTCCAAGGATCATTCTTGTGAACCTCCTCTGGACCCTTTCCAAGGCTAGCACATCCTTCCTTAAATACGAAGCCCAAAACTGCTCACAGTACTCCAAAAGGGGTCTGACCAGAGCCTCAGAATTACATTCCTGCTCTTGTATTCTAGCCCTCACGACATGAATGCTAACGTTGCATTTGCCTTCCTAACTGCTGACTGAACTTGCACATTAATCTTAAGAGAATCTTGACAAGGCTCCCAAGTCCCTTTGTGTTTCTGATTTCCTAAGCATTCCCCCATTTAGAAAATAGTCTTGCCTCCATTCCTTCTTCCAAGATACATAACCTCACACTTTTCCGCATTATATTCCATCTGCCACTTCTTTGCCCACTCTCCCAAACTGTCCAGGTCCTTCTGCAGCCTCCTCTGCAACCCCCTGTTTCCTCAATACCAGCTGTCTCTCTATACACCTTCGTATCATCTGCAAACTTTGCAACAGTGCCTTCACTTCTTTCTTCCAAATCATTAATGTATATTGTGAAAAGTTGTGGTCCCTGAGGCACACCAATAGTCACCGGCTGCTATCCTGAGAAAGAGCTCTTTATCCCCAGTCTCTGCCTATTGTGGAAGCATGGCAAATATTGATATCCTTTTTTGCACTCCAATGTTGCCTCAAATGGAGGAAGCACAGTTGGCATCGGCCCTGTATAATAAATTACATAAAAATGTTGCTGTTGCAAATTTTACTGGGCTTCAGATGGAAAGCATCAGTGGTTCTTCTGACAGAACTTAGCATCAAATCTACCATCTTGGGAATCAGACTTCTGGGCTGTGTTTTCTTCCTCGTTACTGTGAAGGAGTCATCTCATAGAATCCCTACAGGGCCGAAGGAGGCCATTTGACCCATCAAGTCTGCACGACTCTTTGGCAGAGCATCTTACCCGGGCCCATCACCTGTAACCCCATGTATTTACCCTGCTAATCTACCTTATCTAAACATCTTGAGATCTAAGAGGTAATTTACCACGGCTAATGTACCTAACCTGCACATCTTTGGAGGAAACTGGAGCATCTGGAGCATGCCCACAGAGACATGAGAGAACATGCAAATTCCACACAGCCACCCAAAGCCAGAATCGAAGCCAGGTCCCTGGCACCGTGAGGCAGCAATGCCAATCACTGTGCCATCAAGTTGTCAAAGTGAACCATGGTGGCCATTAACAAAACAAATTCCCACCCCCCATTTTTGTCTTTCTCAAATATTGCCCAAATTAGTACTGGCTCAGTAAGAAGTCTCACAATATCAAGTTAAAGTTCAACAGGTTCATCAAGTCATCACAGGAAGCAATCTCAAAACAGTAAGGGTGAAATGAGGAGTGACACAGATTCCTGACTCTCAAAATCATTTTCCTTCTTCAATTTGCAGTTTATTTATAGAAAAGAAACAGTGGTAAACCTGCTTTCTGACTTTGGAAAATATAGAGCCTCTTCAGAATCTAAGATTGATTGTCACTTGTCGATGGTTTTGAAGGATGAAAGTCAAAATAGTGACTATGAATTCTTTGTTTTGTGATATATTTGTGCCTTATAGCCATCAGTTGGCAGGGGGGAAAAAGCTGACTAATTGTGTTGCAAATGTATTAGTACCCATGTCATACTTAGCATTGTCACTTAATGAGCATGGATGAGAAATATTTGTTTATTCAGTTACAGAATCTGCAAAGTACCATAATAAAAATTGACGAAATAACATTTTACGGATAAGAAATTTACAAATTGACAATGTATTTGAAAACAGTGGTGAAGGAATGGGTTGGATTGTTATCCTGCCCCTCACAGTGAACACAAAAGCACATCACTGTTCTGGTCAATCATTGTGAAGATCTGGGAGGACATCTGACATCGTGAATTTTTAAACCCAGATCCCTTGGTCTTACGCAGAGATGGGGAGCGCACATGGTAAGATGGATTTAAGTCTGAGTTGTGAAGGAGATGTGGGTGGAACAGGCTGAATGGCTCTTTTCACTTTGGATTTCCTTACATTCTTATCAATAACAAAAAAGAAACACTCAAAGATAGAATTACGTTCTTTCAATATGGAGCTTTTAGATATCTATGGCTCTGATGTTAAAGGTGGAAATGTTTTGGATATGAGAAAAAGCGTCTGAGTAATGGTGTAAGTAGATATATCCAGGATGGTTTTTGAGTGCTCTTGCTAATGTTTACTCAAATCAATGTCTTCATTGACGAATAATATAAAGAAAATAAAATGCCCCATGTTCTTTTTGCCTATTTTGCAACCTAAAATAGATTGTGTAATTCAAGACAGTTTGTGTTGGAATTCCATATTATTTGTCAGATTATTTTGTTCCAGTCCAAGGGAAAGGGGTTGTTTCACTAACCCTCTGCCAATCTTATTGAAGCAACTTGTATACAGATGCAGCAAGACTCGGACAACATTCAAGCTTGAGCTGATAAATAAATTTCCTCTGTAATGCTACGACCCAGATCAAGGACCACAAGGAATACAAATATGTTTGAAGATAGAGCTATACAAGTGCATTCAATAGAGAATGGTGTTGCAGGTTGAGTTATTCATGAAATTCTGTGGCTTCTTGAATAACACGACATATGGCCTTTGAAATTTGGACAAAGTGAAAAATTAGTTAATATCCAAGGAGTTTTCTGTTCATCTCATGAGGCTAACCATTTCTGTTATTATTCAATAGATGCTTACAGTTGTCTGCCAAAGGAGCAAAATGAATTTTTTGTTTGGCAAAGGAATAATAAAAAGTGTGCTTCTCTCTTAGGCGGGGAATTAATCAGTGTGATTTTCCAAATGAACTTTAAAACCATTGAACGGTGTTTAAGCCAATTGCCACCATGAAGAATAACAATTTTACATTTATTGTGTCTATCCTTAAAAAAATTGGATGTTTATTGCTCTTAATAAGGCTACTTGCGTTTTTGTAAATTGTGGTGGTGTTCTGTTGAAAACAATTGACCTCGAATTAGTACAATAATGTAACAAGATGGTGAAATACAAGGTCAGCCTGTTGAATTCCTAAGTTGGACAAAATGTGGAGAGATTCCAAGCAAGACATCTCCCTGAGTATATTGAAAATGGGTAAATTGAGGCACAAGGAAAAAAATGTCAGAGCAGATCTATTTGTAGGTGACTACAGTACAGTCTCTAGCATTTGGCTAAGAACAGTTCTATCAGAGAAGAAGGCTTGATATAGATCATCTATTTACTCTTGGGGCTGCACAATATGCTTAGCTGGAATGGCTAAAGAAGACAGTGGAAAAATGATAAAACTATAAATTTCTATAGTGCTTCAGATTTATGATTATATTGTAGTTCTGAAGCTATTAAGGCCCAATATTGCTAAAATTCCAATGCACTGTGTGGGTTATTGACATTTTATAATGCATTTAGGCAGTAATCCACTCTGCAATAAAGTTCATTGCCTATGCAAGTCATTACTTGTGGATGACTACGTTACTTTAAAATGGGGAGAACAAATAGGGTAGATAGAGAGAACCGATTTCTATTCTCCAGGCCTCGTGGCAGAGACCAGGAATGAGAGTCAAACCATTAGGACTGAAATTAGGAAAGGTTTCTACACACAAAAGATAATATATGTTTGAAACTCTCTTCTGCAAACTATGATTAATATAAAATTAATTCCTAATTTTAAAATTGGACTTGACAGATTTTTGTGGAGACATTCCAGGCAAGACATCTCCGTGAATATATTGAGAATGGGTAAATTGAGGCATGAGGAAAAAATGTCAGTGCAGATCTATTTGTAGGTGACTATAGTACAGTCTCTAGCATTTGGCTAAGAACAGTTCTGTTGGAGAAGTATGGATGAGTATAGGATAGAGAACACAAGACCATAAAACTATAAGGAACAGGAGTTGGCCTTTCAACCTCTTGAGCATGCTGCACCATTCAATAGGATCATGGCTGATCCAACGTTCTTCACATCCATTCTCTTGTCTTCTACCTGTAACCCTTGATTGCCTTACTGATCATAAATCTATCTCAGCCTTAAACATTCGGAAGGACTCTGCCCTCACAATTCTCTGAGGCAAGGAGTTGCACAAACTCACATTCCCCTGAGTAAAGAAATTCTTCCTCATTTCAATTTTAAATTGGCAGTCTTTTATTTTAAGACATAAGAACATAAGAACACAAGAACTAGGAGCAGGCGTAAGCTATCTGGCCCCTTGAGCTTGCTGTGCCACTCAGTAAGATCACGGCTGATCTTTTTGTGGGCTCAGCTCCACTTATGCTCCTGCTCACCATAACCCTTAATTTGTTTACTGTTTAAAAATGTATCTATCTTTGTCTTAAAAACATTCAATGAGGTAGCCTCACTGCTTCACTGGACGTGGAATTGCACAGATTTCGCAACCCTCAACTCAGTCCTAAATCTGCACCTCCTTATTTTGAGACCATGCCCCTAGTTCTAGTTTCATGACCAGGGGAAACTATCTCCCTGCTTCTATCCTATCTATTCTCTTCATAATCTTGTATGTTTCTATAAGATCTCTCCTCATTCTTCTGAATTCTGATGAATGTAGACCCAGTCTACTCAGTCTCTCCTCATAAGCCACCTCTCAACTCTAGAATCAACTTAGTGAATCTCCTCTGCGTTCCCTCCAGTGCCAGTGTATCCTTTCTCAAGTGAGGAGATTAAAACTATATATAGTGCTCCAGTTGTGGCCTTACCAGCACCTTGTACAGCTGCAACATAATCTTGCTGTTTTTAAACTCCATCCCGATAGCAATGAAAGACAAAATTCCATTTACCTTCTTAATTACCTGCTGCTCCTGCAAATCAATTCCTTGAGATTCATGCACAAGGACACTCTGGTTTCTTTGCACAACAGCATGCTGCAATTTTTTACCATTTAAGTAATTTTGCTGTTATTGCTACCAAAATGATGACCTCCATCTGCCAAACCCTTGCCTACTCACTTAGACTATGTATATTCCTTTGAAGACTTCCAGCGTCCTCTGCACACTTTACTGTTCCACCCATCTTAATGTCATCTGTGAATTTTGATACACTACACTTGGTCCCCAACTCCAAATCATCTATGTAAATCATAAACAGTTGCGATTATGCCCTCAGGCCCTAGGCTATCCCATGAGGGGAAACTTCCTTTCAGCATTTACTTGGTCAAGCCCCTGAAGAATCCTAGAGATCACCTCTCATCTTTCCAAATTCCAATGAGTAGAATCCCAACCTGTTTAACCTTTCCTCATTAGACAATCCCTCCACACCGGGGATCAGCCCAATGAACCTTTAGTGAGCTGCCCCCAATTAAATAAGATATTTCCTTAAATGAGAGGAATAAAACTATTCAGAGTACTCCAGATGTGGTCTCAGTAGTTGTAGCAAGACCTTACTACTCTTATACCTCAATGCATTTGAAATAAGAGCCAACATTCCATTAGCCTTCCTGATTATCTGCTGCACCTGTGAGCTAGCTTTCTGTGCACAAATACCTACAAATCCCTTTGAGTTGCAGCTTTCTGCCATTTGTTCTCCTTTCCAAAATGAACAAATTCACATTTTCCCACATTACACTTCGTTTGCCAACTTTTTGTCCACCTCCATAACCTATCAACATCTCTTAGTAAGTTTGTATCCCTCTTGCAACTTGCCTTTCCTCCAATTTTTGTGTTGTCTGTAAATTTGGCTCTTGTACATTTGCTTCCTTCCTCCAAGTCACTAATATATATTGTAAACATTTCCCTGCACTGATTACAGGTCGCCAACCTGAAAAAGAACCAATTATGTACACTCACTGTTTTAAACCCATTAGTGAATTCTCTATCCATGCCAACATATTACCTCCAACACCAAGAACTTATATCTCATGACTTAACCTTTAGTGAGGTACTTTGTTGTTGAACGCCTTCTATAAGTTCCAGTACAACACATCTCCTGGTTCCCCTCTATCCCCTCAGGTTGAGATTTCCTTCAAAAAATGATAATAAATTAAGTCAGACTAGATTTCCCTTTCATGAAGCCATGCTGACTCTGGTTGATTAGATTACAATTTTCCAAATTTGCAGCCATTATTTCCTTAATAATTGATTCTAACATTTTTCCAACAATAGTTGCTTCTATTGAAGAACAATAGATCCTTCTGTTCCTCAACACTATTAAGAACCCTACCATTAGCCCTATACTCTACACATTTATTGTTCCTGCCAAAGTGCATTACCTCACACTTTTCCACATTAAACTCCATTTGCCACCTCTCGGCCCAGCTCTGCACTTGTCCAAGTCACTCTGTAAACTAAAACACCCCTCTTCACTATCTACCACACCACCAACTTTAGTATCATCTGCAAATTTACTGATCCATCCCTCAATACCCTCATCCAGATCATTAATAAAAATTACAAACAGCAGGGGCCCCAAAACAGACCCCTGAGGCACACCACTCGTCACCGACCTCCACGATGAATATCTCCCATCAACCACTACCCTCTGTCTTCTATCTGCCAGCCAATTCCTAATCCAATTAGCTAAATCATCCTCTATTCCACACATCTGCATTTTCTGTAGAAGTCTTCCATGGGCCACCTTATCAAACGCTTTACTAAAGTCCATATATACTACATCAACCGCCTTACCCCCATCCACCTCTTTGGTCACTTTCTCAAAAAACTCAATGAGGTATGTGTCAATAGATCCCTGAAAGTAGGCAGTCAAGTGGATAAAGTTGTTAAGAAGGCATATGGAGTCTTAGCTTTTATTGGTAGGGGGATTGATTTTAGGAGCCGCAGCATCATGTTGCAACTGTACAAAACTCTAGTGCGGCCGCACTTGGAGTATTGTGTGCAGTTCTGTTCCCCACATTATAAGAAAGATGTGGAGGCATTGGAGAGGGTACAGAGGAGGTTTACCAGGATGTTGCTGGTATGGAGGGCAGGTCTTATGAAGAGAGGCTGAGGGATTTGAGGTTGTTTTCGTTAGAAAGGAGGCGGCTAAGAGGGGACCTAATCGAAACATATAAGATGATTAGAGGTTTAGATAGGGTGGACAGTGATAGCTTTTTCCTAGGATGGAGAAAGCTAGCACGAGGGGACACAGCTTTAAATTAAGGGGTATGAGTTATAGGACGGATATCAGAGGTAGGTTCTTTACTCAAAGAGTGATTAGGGAGTGGAATGCACTGCCTGCAGCTGTTGTAGATGCGCCAAGTTTGGTGGCGTTTAAGAGGTTAATTGATAAGTATGTGGAAGAGAAGGGAATGGTTTAGTTTGGAGGGGCATTGCTTTTTATTTTGGTCGGCACAACATCGAAGGCCGAAGGGCCTGTTCTGTGCTGTAATGTTCTATGTTCTATGTTCTATGTAGATGTTAGGCTAATCGGTCTATAGTTACTTGTGTTTTGCCTCTCTCCCTTTTTGAATAGGGATGTCACATTGGTAGTTTTCCGATCATACGGTACTTTTTCAGAATCCAAGGATCCAAGCATTGTTGGAAAATTACAACCCATGCATCCACTATCTTTGTAGCTACTCCTTTTAGGATCCTAGGATGCAAACCATTAGGATCTGGGGACTTATCTGCCTTTAGCCGCATTATTTTATCTCAAACTATTTATCTTGTATGGTGATGGTACTTAATTCTTTCCTATTTTCTGTAGTATTAATGGGATGTTCGAAGTATCTTCCACCGTAAAGACTGGTGCAAAATTTCTGTTTAACTATTCTGCCATATCCTTATTCCCCACAACTATCTCCCCAGTTTCATCTTCTAAGGGGGCAATTTTCTCTGTGCAGCAGGAGGTAAGGATCTGGAATATTCAGCTTGAGAGTGTGCTGGAGGCAGAATCAATCATGGCCTTTGTAAGGAAATTGGACCATTAATTGCAGATGCCTGGGTGACGGAGCAGGAAGAGCGGAATTACTCTTGCAGAAAGACACCACAAATATGATGGCGGAGTGGCTTCCTTCTGCAGTTATCACTTCATGATTCTATGAGTTCCTACTTAGTGACTTAGGCAAGTGGCTGAGCATCAGGAAGACAGGACTGATGACCTGCCTGAACAGAATACCTGAATATTGTTATCTTTCATTCACCTCAGAAAAACTATGCAGTTGAAGTTGAATTCTCAAGTCTGCTACCTGCTAATAGCCAGCCTCTGGTATTATCCAAACACCTGGCTATTTTCTCTTTCCTCTGTTTTCTTCTCAGGATAAACCTCTTTTATTTGCCATTAAATTCTCCACCCCACCCAAGTACCAAACACAGACATTGGCACTTCACATTGATTCGGCAGTGACTCAGGGACATCTGCTTGTGATGAAACACCTGGCACCGGATAGCAGCAGCAGGGATAACCCAGAGACAGCCCACTGCTTCTTCTGCTGAGCAAGGCAGGCATGAGGACTTTCAGCCGTAAAAAGAAAATTTCTATCCCCTTCCAAACAGGTATTCAGGATGGGCGATGGTAGAGTGGTATAGCAGTTAGCATTGCTGCCTCACAGCTCCAGGGACCTGGGTTCAGTTCCGGCTTTGGGTTACTGTCTGTGCAGAGTTTGCATATTCTCACTGTGTCTGCATGGATGGAAGCATAGAAACATAGAACAGTACAGCCCTTCGGCCCTCAGTGTTGTGCCGAGCTATGTCGAAACCCAAGATCAAGCTATCCCACTCCCTATCAGTCTGGAGTGCTCCATGTGCCTATTCAGTAACCACTTGAAAGTTTCTAAAGTGTCTGACACCACTATCACAGCAGCCAGCCACCCCAACCACTCTCTGAGTGAAGGATCTACCTTGGACATCCCCCCTATATCTCCCACCATGACCTTTATAGTTATGCCCCCTAGTAACAGCTACATCCACCAGAGGAAATAGTCTATGCACATCCATTCTATCTATCCCTCCTCACCATCTTGAGATAATAGAGCTTAATCTCTATTTAGTTGCCTCTCATCGTCCTCCGCTCTAAAGAGAAAAACCCCAACTCCCCTAGCCTTTCCTCATAAGACCTGTCCTCCAAACCAGGCAGCACCCTGGTAAATCTGCTCTGTACTCTCTCCAATGCTTCCGTGTCTTTCTTATAGTGGGGTGACCGGAACTGAACACAATATTCCAAATGTGGTCTCACCAAGGTCCAGTATAGTTGTAGCATAACCCCATGGCTCTTAAACTCAAACCTCCTGTTAATCAACGCTAACACACTATAATCCTTCTTCACGGCTCTATCCACTTGAGTGGCAACCTTCAGAGATCTGTGGATATGAACTCCAAGATCTCTCTGTTCCTCCACATTCCTCAGAACCCTGCCGTTGACCCTGTAATCCACATTCATGTTTGTCCTACCAAAATGAATCACCTTATACTTGTCAGGGTTAAACTCCATCTGCCACTTTTCTGTCCAGCTCTGCATCCTATCAAAGTCTCTTTACAGCTTGCAAGAGCCCTTCACCTCATCCACTACTCCACCAATCTTGATGTCATCAGCAAAATTACTAATTTACCCTTCAGCCCCTCTTCCAAGTCATTGATAAAAATCACACATAGCACTGATCCCTGTGGTACACCGCTTGTAACTGACCTCCAGTCTGAAAATTTTCCTTCCACCACCACCTTCTCTTTTCTATGAGACAGCCAGTTACTTATCCAGTCGGCCAAATTTCCTTATCTTCTTCATGAGTCTGTCATGGGGAGCCTTATCAAACGCTTTACTAAAATCCATGTATATAACATCAACTGCTCTACCTTCGTTTACACACTTAGTTCCCTCCTCAAAGAATTCAATCAAATTTGTGAGACAGGACTTACCTCTTATGAAACCATGTTGACCATCCTGGATTAAATCGCATCTTTCCAAATGGTCATAAATCCTATCTGTCTGGACCCTTTCCATTAACTTACCAACCACTGAAGTAAGATTAACTGGCCTATAATTACCAGGGTCATTCCTATTTTCTTTCTTAAAGAGAGGAACAACATTCACCACTCTGCACTCCTCTGATACAATCCCAGTCCTCATGAGAACTCCTAGCTATCTGACGAAGGGACAGGCTGTCCCAAAAGCTTGTGGCGTTTGCTACAAATAAACCTGCTTGGACTTTAAACTGGTGTTGTGGGATTTCTTTGTGTTTTACCTCAGTCCAACACCGGCATCTTCAAGTCATGACAATCCCTATGGACAGTGAGGACCCAAAGATCAAAGCTAAAGGCTCCGCAAACTCATCCCTTGCCTCCCAAAGTATCCTAGGATGTATTCCATCTGGCCCAGGGGACTTATCAACCTTAGGCTTTTTTTTCTCTCAAAATTGCTAATACGTCTTCTATCAGAACATCTATCTCCTATTGTATTGCTAAGTATTGAAGTAGATAAGGAGGATGTGCTGTAAACTGGAAAGTATTGAAGCAGATAAGGAGCTTGTGCTAGATATTCTTGAGGGTTTGAAGTTAGATCCCGTCCTGGGCCGGACGGGATTTACCCTAGGATTCTCTGGGAGGCGAGAGAGGTGATTGCAGAGCCTCTGGCTCTGATCTTCAGGTCGTCGTTGGTTACAGGTATAGTGCCGGAGGACTGGAGGATAGCGAATGTGGTCCCATTGTTCAAGAAGGGGAATAGAGACTTTCCTGGGAATTATAGACCGGTGAGTCTTACTTCTGTTGTGGGCAAAATTTTGGAAAGAATTATTAGGGATAGGATTTATAGTTATTTAGAGAGAAATGAATTGATTGGGGATAGTCAGCATGGTTTTGTGAAGGGTAGGTCGTGCCTTACTAACCTTATTGAGTTTTTTGAAAAAGTGACCAAAGAGGTGGATGGGGGTAAGGCAGTTGATGTGGTATATATGGACTTTAGTAAGGCGTTCGATAAGGTGTCCCATGGAAGGCTTCTGCAGAAAATGCAGATGTATGGGATAGAGGGTGATTTAGCTAATTGGATTAGGAATTGGCTAGCAGATAGAAGACAGAGGGTGGTGGTTGATGGGAGATATTCATCGTGGAGTTCGGTGACAAGTGGTGTACCTCAGGGGTCTGTTTTGGGGCCCCTGCTGTTTGTAATTTTTATAAATGATCTGGATGAGGGTATTGAAGGATGGATTAGTAAATTTGCGGATGACACCAAAGTCGGAGGAGTGGTAGATAGTGAAGAGGGGTGTTCTAGTTTGCAGAGAGACTTGGACAAGTTGCAGAGCTGGGCCGAGAGGTGGCAAATGGAGTTTAATGTGGAAAAGTGTGAGGTAATTCACTTTGGCAGGAATAACAAATGTGTAGAGTATAGGGCTAATGGTAGGACTCTTAATAGTGTTGATGAACAGAGGGATCTTGGTGTATATGTGCATAGATCCCTGAAAGTTGGCAATCAAGTCGATAAGGTTGTTAAGAAGGCATATGGAGTCTTAGCTTTTATTGGTAGGGGGATTGAATTTCGGAGCCGCAACGTCATGTTGCAACTGTACAAAACTCTAGTGCTGCCGCACTTGGAGTATTGTGTGCAGTTCTGGTCCCCGCATTATAAGAAAGATGTGGAGGCATTGGAGAGGGTACAGAGGAGGTTTACCAGGATGTTGCCTGGTATGGAGGGCAGGTCTTATGAAGAGAGGCTGAGGGATTTGAGGTTGTTTTTGTTAGAAAGAAGGCGGCTAAGAGGAGACCTTATTGAAACATATAAGATGATTAGAGATTTAGATAGGGTGGACAGTGATAGTCTTTTTCCAAGGATGGAGAAAGCTAGCACGAGGGAACATAGCTTTAAATTAAGGGGTGGTAGTTATAGGACGGATGTCAGAGGTAGGTTCTTTACCTAGAGGGTGGTAAGGGTATAGAATGCCCTGCCTGCTGCAGTTGTAGATGCGCCAAGTTTGGTGGCATTTAAGAAGTTAGTAGATAAGTTTATGGATGAAAAGGGAATGGTTTAGGTTAGAGGGTCATTGCTTTTTCTTAATTGGTTGGCGCAACATCGAAGGTTGAAGGGCCTGTTCTGCGCTGTAATGTTCTATGTTCTATGTTCCTCCAACATATCAGCCTGTATCACACACTCATCCTCAAAAACATGTCCCCTCTTCTTAGTGAACACTGAAGAAAAGTATTCATTGAACACCTTACCTATCTCTTCTGACTCAATGCACAAGTTCCCACCACTATTCTTGATTGTCCCTAACCTCACCCTGGTCATTCTTGTATTTCTCACATAAGAGTAAAAAGCCCTGGGGTTTTCTTTTATCCGACCTGCCATGGATTTCTCATGCCCCCTCCTAGCTCTCCTAAGCCCTTTCTTTAACTCATTCCCAGCTACCCTGAACCCTTCAGCGACCCATCTGAACCTTGTTTTTTTTCATCCATACATGTGCTTCCTTTTTCCTCTTAACAAGATGTTCAACCTCCTGTGTGAACCATGGTTCCCTCACTCAGCCATTTCCTCCCTTCCTGACAGGGACCTACCTATCAAGGACATGCAGTATTTGTTCCTTGAAAAGGTTCCACTTCTCATTTGTGCCCACACCTGACAGTTTCTCTTCCCATCTTATGCTCCCTAATTCTTGCCTAATTGCATCATAATTACCCCTGTCCCAATTATAAACCTTGCCCTGTCGTGTGACCCTATCCCTTTCCATTGCAATAATGAAGGACACCGAATTGTGGTCACTATCTCCAAAGTGACCCCCACAAACAAATCTAACACTTGGCCTGATCCATTACCCACTACCAAATCCAGTGTGGCCGTACCTCTTGTCGACTTATCCACGTATTGTGTCAGAAAACTCTCCTGTACACACTGTACAAAAAGTGTCCCGTCTGAGCTATTCAACATACAAAGGTTCCAATCAATATTTGGAAAGTTAAAGTCACCCATGATAACTACCCTGTGTCCTCCACACCTATCTATAATCTGCTTTGCCATTTCCTCCTTCACATCTCTATTACTATTTGGGGGCCTAAAGAAAACTCCTAATAACGTGACTATTCTTTCTATTTCTAACTTCAGCCCAGCAAGCAGATCGCCCTCAAAATGTCTTTCAGCAGCCGTTAAACTATCCTTGATTAACAATGCTACTCCTCCCCTCTTTTACTGTCTTCCCTACTCTTACTGAAATATCTATATCCCAGAACTGCCACAACTAAACAACCACGTGCTCTGATTCCTTTCTCACTCGAAAGATGTGTGGATTAGGTGCTTTGGTCATGCTAAATTGACCTTATTGTCAGGGGACCGCCAAGGTAAATATGTGGGATTAAAGGTTTAGTGCCTAAGTGAGATTGTTGTCTGTGCCAACTCGATGGGTCAAATGGCCTCCTCCTCATTGGAGGGCTTCTATGATTCTTGATATTGGAAGGGCTTGAAGCAGTTTCAGGACAGGCTGAAAGTATGAGTGAGTTGTTTTCACTCAGTGGAGTGTTATCCCATATTCTATCCAGGTGAGTATGGTCATCTCCATGGATGCTGCACTTGGGCTCACTCTCACAATCACTAGCCTGCAAGACTCACTAGCAAAACAAATGTCTGCCATGTAGGCTTTGAGTTTCACCTTCAGGAGATAATGAGACTTGAATAAGTTGGTGTTCAGTGGATGGGATTTTTGCATTCTGTCCCCTACATGTTGACACCTTGATTTCAGACATGCTGGATATTGTTTGAACTGTAGTCACCATGATGAATGCTGGTACCCAGAGGGCATGACATCAAGATTGTTCTGGATACGAGGGAAGACAAACACTGCTGTGAATCTCCAAGCTCTCTGGTGTTGACTGTTTAGGTTAATTAGCAATATGATGTGTTGGCAAACAGGATATCAGTGAACTGCTTAATAAGTATTTGCGTTGCAGATTGGAAGAAGTGGCTGATGTTGCTTTTAGCAGACTGGAGTGAACCTAATGGAAAAGAAGACACGGTGGCATAGTGGTTAGCACTGCTGCTTCACAGCACCAGGGACTCGGATTTGATTCTTGGCTTGGTCACTGTCTATGTGGACTCTGCACATTCTTCCTATGTCTGCGTGGGTTTACTTTGGATGCTCTGGTTTCCTCCCACAGTCTGAAAGACGTGCTGGTTAGGTGCATTGGCCATGCTAAATTCTCCCTCAATATACCCGATCAGGCGCCAGAGTGTTGTGACTGGGGGATTTTCACAGTAATTTTATTGCAGTGTTAATGTAAGCCCACCTGTGACAAATACATAAACTTTAAGTTAGGCTCTTTGGGTATCAATGGCCAAGGCATGGCCCCCTTGTGTAGCAAGGCAGCAGGATCTAGAGGCTGCACAGGTTTCAGAACTTTGCAATGGGCTGCCGGGGGAAACTCCTCTTCCTTTTTCCTTTGCCCAAGAGTCCCAAGGTTTTGGATATTTTAAGATAAGAAAAATAAACGCCAGATTCCCTGCTTGCCACGAAATTGGAAGGGCATATCTGTTGCCCTCAGGTGGAAATTCCTGGTCTTGCTCGAGCGTAAACTCCAGTCCGAAATGTTTCATAAAAAAAATCAGGAAAATGATAACTCTCTTTGCAATTCATAGACCACAGTTCCTGTTATCCATTTAGCTGCAGGCAAGAGACCCATGAAATTGTGCTCCTGTGTCTCTGAATATTTTATTAGGAAGTTGCTATTGGACAGTGTTTCTGTGACTTTGTATTAAAATGACATGTCATAGAGGCATAAAGTCATAGAGGTTTATGGCGTGGAAACAGGCCCTTTGGCCCAACCTGTCCATGCTGCCCTTTTTTTAATGACTAAGCTAGTCCCAATTGCCTGTGTTTGGTCCATATCACTCAATAGCCATCTTACCTATGTAACTGTCTAAAAGTTTTGAAAAGACAAAATTGTACTTGCATCTACTACTACCTCTGGCACCTTGTTCCAGATACTCACCATCCTCTGTGTAAAAACAATTTGCCACTCCAGGCTATTTTGTGTATCTCCCCCTCACCTTAAACTTATGCCCTCTACTTTTAGACCCCCTGCCTTTGGGAAAATATATTGACTATCTAGTTGATCCATGCCCCTCATTATTTTATAGACCTCTATAAGATCCCCCCAAACCTTCAAACGCCACAGAAAAAAGAAGTCCCAGTCTATCCAACCTCTCCTTGTAATGCAAACCATCAAGTCATGGTAACATCCTATTTCATTATGAACATGACCCTTAGAATAGGTGTATTTCTCTCACATAGAAACATAGAACTGTAAGCACAGTACAGACCCTTTGGTCCTCAATGTTGTGCCGAGGTATGTCCAAACCCAAGATCAAGCTATCCCACTCCCTATCATTCATTATCAATATTCTTCATTACCTGAGAGATCCCTTGTTGTTGGAAGTGTGTATTCAGGGTTTCACTCAAAGGATGTGGATTTCATTGATTGGGGCAGCATTTATTGCCCATCCCTAATTGTCTTCACCACTCTATCCACCACAACTCCACCTTCAATGAACTATGACCATGTACCCCTAGATCTCTGTATTCTATAACTCTCCCCAAAGCCCTGCCATTAACTGAGTAAGTTAGAATAATGAGTAAGTTAGAACAATGATCAGGATAAGCAAGAAGTCCACACTGGAAAGACATGTTTATGCTTGCTCGTGTGAGTGCACCAATGAATGAGAGTGGAATTAGACCCATACATGAATGCAAAATCATGGAGCATTGGACAAGCCATCCATGAATATTAGGTTCTCCCTGTGAAAGGATGTGCAAAGCCTGCAAGTATAGCAAAACCTGTGAGAAAGATAAAAGTGTTCTTGTAATAACTTAGTAAGCAAACTGGAAATGAACAAAATTTTATTCTGAAAGCCAAAGTTAGACTACAACCCTATGTTGCCATCCTGGACAATTGAATGCAGGGCCCACTCAGAGGTCCAGCCTGTCAAGGGCTAGGAAAACCTGTGTAGGCAATCGCCTCTCAGCACAGGAACTTTACTTGATTTGATTTATTATTGTCACGTAAGTTAACAGACACTGAAAAGTCTTGCTTCATGCATGCTGTACAGACAAAACATACCATACATAGGTTCAGATGGAAGCTATAAAAATAAATGGCAGAATCATCAAAAGCATAAAAACAGAGTGATCTGGGAGTACAGGTCCACAGATTCTTAAAAATGGCAGCACAGTTGGAAAAGCACATAGCGCGTTTGCCTTCATTGGCCAGAGCATTGAGTATAAAAGTTGGCAAATTATGCATAATAATTGCAAAAAGGCCGCATTTGGAATACTATGTCCAATTCTAGTCACCATACTACCAGAAAGACGCAGACACATTGGCAAGAGTGCAGAAAAAGTTTACCAGAATATTGCCTGATATAGACGGTATTAGTTACGAGGAGGGATTGAATAAACTGGGCTTGTTCTCCCTGGAAAGTGGAGCCTGAGGGGTGACCTGATAGAGTTTGTAAAATTATGAGAGGTATAGATAGAGTGAACAGTTGGAAGCTTTTTCCCAGGGCCGAAATGACAATTATAAGTGGGCACAAGTTCAAGACAAGTGGGAAAGGTTCAGTGGAAATGTGTGGAGGAATTCTTTACACAGAGGATGGTGGGGGCCTGTATTGCACTGCTAAGTGTAGTGATTGAGGCAGTTACATTAGTCACATTTAAGACTTATTTTGATAGGCATATGAGCAAACAGAGAATAGAAGATATAAGCGGTTGGTTAGATAGGCAAAAATGATCGGCACAGGTTTGAAGGGTTGAGGGGCCTGTTTCTGTGCTGTACTGTTTTTGGTTCTTTGAAAGGAGATAGTGCAGAATGTAGTATTACAGTCATAGCTAGAGTGTAGAGAAAGATCAACTTAATGTGAGATAGATCCATTCAAAAGCCTGATGGCAACAGCGAAGAAGCTGTTCTTGGTTATGCTGCCTGCTTTTCCAAGGCAGCGTGAAGTGTAGACAGAGTCAATGGATGGGTGGCTGGTTTGGTGATTGAGTGAGCTACCTTCACAACCCTTTGTAGCCTTGGGTAGAGCAGGAGCCATACCAAACTGTGTTACAACCAGAAAGAATGCTTTTTATGGTTCATCTGTAAAAGTTGGTGAGAGTCATAGCTGACATTAAAGCTCATCCGCCAGCTCAGCTGTAGTTGGTTTATTGTTGGGAAGACTAAAGGCATTTGGTTTGAAAGCAGGGAAACTGGATACCATCCTAGCCCATTCGTAGTCATTTGGTGGATTTGCTCAATGAAGGTTGTTCAGTTTAAATCCTGGCTCTCTTGTTAATCCCGACAAATAACATCAGTCAAAACGAGATAAAATTAATGCTGTCTCTCTTGGCTGTTTAGTCCGGCATGTTTCAGACATTTGTGTGACACTTTACCAGAAAAAAGAGATGTTGTTATCAATCAGCCCCAGCTTACGTGAGACATTTTCCCAGGAATTTCTTACAGAACTCGCTGACTCTGCCATCAGTGTTATGGTAGAAACCCCTTGTTTATGCATGGAAATGTACGCTTGCCCAAGTTATCCTAACAGAATGGTAGAAGCACCGAGGGAAATTCCAGGCCTTTCTTCCCGATCTTTTCATCAGGTGATGAGAGGTTGGCTTTGAGTAGTCTTCCGGGAAATTAAAATTGAGGTCTTAAAAATACAACTGACTATATAAATATTCCTTCAGCAGATCAGTTGTTAAAGAGAATCTGGGTCAGAAATATTGATTTTTTTTTTTCTTTTAGTGTGCAGGGTAAAGCGATTCTGGCGTAGGGTATATGAATTTGGGGTATAGGTCAGCTCCACCATTGTTACATCTGTTATAAATGCACAAACTTCAGGTATAATTGCATGTTGGCAGGAGATAGGCCCCTTACCAACTGATTCTATGTTACAAATGACAGGATAATGAGGGTTAAAAGCTATAAATTCATCATTGAGCAGGATTAGACCTGACCTAGCCTACAGAAATGTTAGCTGTATGAACTGCTGAAGTAGAGTGTG
This sequence comes from Sphyrna mokarran, assembly GCA_024679065.1. Lineage (NCBI taxonomy): Eukaryota > Metazoa > Chordata > Chondrichthyes > Carcharhiniformes > Carcharhinidae > Sphyrna > Sphyrna mokarran. The sequence goes on along the minus strand of JAGIQG010000002.1, from coordinate 38,354,346 downwards.
CACAGGCTCTGAATATTCAGATATTGTCTGCAATCGGCAAGAGATTCTGCAGTCTACTCCTCAGCAGTTCAGTCTTCCTGCACTGTGATCATGTTCTGGAGTTCAAGGAGGTGACACTCATTGCCATAGTCACCTCCCTCCATGTTGAGCATGTCAAATTCTTTGGGGGTGATCTTACCAGTGCACCCCATCAGCCGATGTGTGGGGCAAGCCAGTAAGATTGCAAGAGAGCCAAGAAATCAGGTTCGCGGTATCAGATATCCGATCAAACATATTTAAATGCTTATTTAAATAGAATTAGTGAGCCTGGAATGGAATCGCCTGGGCTCACTTGCCTCTGGATTCATCAGGAAAGATTCTACCAAGCGAGAATAACGTATGGTCCCCCATCAATAGGACCAGATGTGATGTCCTCGCCGGTAGAACAGGAGGCCATTAAAGATCGCTGGGAGGTCAGAGGTAGGGGGCTGCCCCTTGGGCAGTGCCAGCTGTCACTTTGGAAGTGCCTACTGCGCACCCTGGTACTGCCAGCCCGGCACACTGGCAGTGCCCACCAGGTACCAGCAATGCCAAGGGGACATGAGCTGAGAGAATGGTATCTGTGTCGGGGGGGGGGGGAGCAGGACTGGCCAGGGGTGGGCCACTCAGTGGGATGGAGAAAAATCACTGTGCACGATGCAATAGTGACCCATGTGGGGTAGGGGCAGATCCACTATTGCTTTGCAGTGGTGATTGATGGGAGGGGAAGAGGCTCGTAATTATTCTGGGCAGGGGCTTGCTGATTGTTCCAGGACAGGTGGGGGTCATGATCACCCATGAAGCCCCATGGTAGTGGGGGATTGGGATGCTGGGCCATGGAAGCTGCCTAATAGCAGCAGGGGAAACAACAGATCTCAGTGCTCTCAGAGCACAGAAACACGTGTATATGCAATGGTGCCCTCTGTAGCCAGCCAGCTCTCGGGCAGCTTTGGCCTACTCACTTCTCCTGCTGGTGGATTTCAAGTTTGCCAAGGGTTTTTTTTGCCAGACTGTATTAAGATTCCATTTTTAAGTTGCCCAAAAATGGCGAAAAATTCTTTCATTTACATGTTGTTTTGGCACTTAGAATTGTTTTGGTAAGATCATCCCCTTTTTTTTCAATCTCCTGATTGAAGACAAAGAGACTATTCTATCTGTCCATTACAAGGACATTCATCCAGGCTGCCTGTTTTCTCCATTATTCGTTTGAACACCAGAAGGAATCTTTGTAACCATCTGCTACACCATATTTCAACCTCACTCCCAAGTTTTGTTTTACAGCACCCTTTCCCAATCCCTCTTTTCTATCTCCCCATGCCTCAGGCTCTTTTTCCCACTAGGAATTGTCTGCTCCTTCCTTCTATCTAGTTCTTGCTGATTTGGGCCTCTCCATCATTTTCTCCACTGTCTTGTAGATATTTTTGATTTCAAATGGTTTCCCAAGCTCAACCTATTTGAATTGGTTGTGTCCACCACAGTCTTTGTAATGGGATTGACTAGCCTTAAAAGCTTAGTATTGCACCAAGCAATCCTTGAACCCACAAAACTGACAGAGACCTGTAGAGCTAAATTTCAGACCTTACTGCTTTCTAGGAGCACTATCTTTATATTCATTTCCTTTATTCTCACGTTTCTGGCCTTCACTTTTGTTGGTGCTCAGTACTTACTGAGTTATAGCACACTGATATCCTGCCCAAATGGTTCTTCTTTATGCAGGGGACATGGTGGCATAATGGTTATCACTGCTGCCTCACAGAGCCTGGGACCCAGGTTCAATTCTGGCCTCGGTTCACTGTCTGTGTAGAGTTTGCGCGTTCTCCTTGTGTCTCTATGGGTTTTATTCCCTCCCAACTCCAGAGATGTTGGAACAATTAGTCAGACACTAATGTTTGACTTGGCTATTAGCTAATCCAAAACAACTCCAGACTCTACCTCTAAAATTCTAGCCTATGTGGCTCGGTATTATGCTAAGCCAAGCCTTTATGCAGAAAAAGCCAATTGAGGGAGTTAAGGAGATATTTTCTCTTAGACAGAACTTGGATAGGAGGTAAAATACTTGGTAGCAGATTGTCCACACATTGTACACCAGTCCCACGTTTCTTTCTATAGAACAGTAAGAAGTTTCACAACACCAGGTTAAAGTTCATCACGTTTATTTGGAATCACGAGCTTATGAAGAGCTGCTCCTTCCTCAGGTGAGTGGCGCTCAATAATGATTACCCACTCTCCTGAGGAAGGAATTGTGCTCCGAAATCTCATGATTCCAACTAAAACTGTTGGACTTTAACCTGGTGTTGTGAGACTTCTTAATGCACCCACTCCAGTCCAACGCCAGCATCTCCACATCATGGCTATCATCTTTCTATAGAAGTCAGAGGGATGAAAGATAAGATGGGATGTCGGCATGGGCTCGTTGGGCCGAAGGGCCTGTTTCCCGTGCTGTTTTGTTCTTTGTTTTGTACAATTGGGGGACCAACCTAAGGCTGACTGTTTTACACTCTCAACCAAAGTTCAGAGTTTTCTTGCAAGTATTGCAGAGAAGGGTTTTGAGGCTTGCAATTGTCAAATATTGGTTCATGAGAAAAAATCCCTAGGCCTCCAAAGGAAATTAGACAGAACTTCATGGTGTTGTCTAGGATAGTAAGTGGAATAGAGAAGCTGACTCAGAAGCACTATTTCAACTTACAACAAGACTAGAGGATAAAGAAAAATAGCTAAAAACTAGTAAAAGGCAATTTTATGACTGATGTGACAGCACGTTGTTGCTTTATAGGATGACTAATATGATTCTGGAATGCAAAAAAATACTCAAAACATTCAAAGGCAGTCATGTCTGCACATCATTCTTGGAGAAAGAAGTTCAGAATTGAACACATACTCCAAGTCAGATCAAACTCCTGATTCATTACGTCTCTGTAGAATATAATTTCCTGGCAGAATTCTATATCTTACAAGTCAAATGAAGATTCATGGCAGAAAGTTATGATCCTGAGTAAATGTCATTCTCAAATTAAGGAATGGTCAATGATGGAACATCTATAAATTCCGTTTGCATTTTTTAAAGAGAAGAACAAGGCTGCAGGTTTTGAAATTCCCTGCAGTTTCTCACGCCAGCCATTTACAGAGAAAAACTACTGATTCATTCTTAAAGTTTATTTATTATTGTCACAAGTAGGGTTACATTAATACTGCAATGAAGTTACTGTGAAAATCCCTTAGTCGCCATATTCTGACGGCTGTTCGGGTACACTGGGGGAGAATTTAGCACGGCTAATGCACCTAACCAGCTCGTCTTTTGGATTATGGGAGGAAACCGGAGCACCTGGAAGAAATGCACGTAGGCAAAGGGAGAACGTGCAGGCTCTGCATGGACGGTAATCCAAGATGGGAATTGTACTGTAATCCCTGACACTGTAAAACAGCAGTGTGAACCACTACACCACTGTACTGTCCAATATATAAAACAGTCAGTATATTTGGAGGTTACACTTCTCCGTGTGGGCTGCAGCTTGTTGGAACAAAGAATCAAGCTTTTAATTTCTTTGCAGTTGGCTTTTCCGGTCTGTCGTGATGTAGAGATGCCGGCGTTGGACTGGGGTAAACTCAGTAAGAGTCTGGCAACACCAATTTTGAATCCCACCAATTTATTTGATAGTAAATCTGCTAGCTTTCAGTGTTTGTGCCTTCGTCAGGCGAATGAGGTGTTCTGGTCTTCAAAAGCACACATATCAGCACAGACAGTTTACAGATTGCTGATTAGAATGCGAATCCTTACACATAACCTGCTATTTAAGACTTGAATAGCAGGTTAGGTGTAAGGATTCACATTCTAATCAGCAATCTGTAAACTGTCTGTGCTGATATGTGTGCTTTTGGAGACCAGAACACCTCATTTGCCTGATGAAGTCACAAACGCCGAAAGCTAGATTTATTATCAAATAAATCGGTTGGATTTAAAATTGGTGTTGCCAGACTCTTACTGAGTTTTCCCATCTGTAACAGGGAGCATCAGCCAGGATTCCCAATCTGATGTACATAACAACATTAAACAGCCATAGTCACCATGGAGAGACAATGCATCATTTCCCCAATTGACCGTAACAAGTCAACATTGAAAGAGCTTAGGGATTTGAGGTTGCAATTGGCCTCTCTCATATCCTGGCATCTGACTGTATACTTCAGGATACCAGCAAGCAGCAACTGGCAACAGAAACAGTTGTAAAATATCAATATCGTTATCATGGTACATTTATTTTGTGACAGTCCATTATCCATCAACTATCACTCTCAAGAATGTGGCAGGATGAATACTGGGGGACAAGTCAATGCCCCTTACATTGGTTTCTATCATCCCTCTGCACTGAAGATCACACAGCAGCATATCACCAACATCATTATTAAGCTCATCCAGAATGCTGCAGCTGAGATTCTGATGTCAGTCCAGACTTCAGGGTGGGGCTACCCTACAATATGCCCTAAAAAAAAATCTCATGTCATACTGTGTACTGAATACTACACAATTTAGTCATTCAGGAAACTTTGCATTTGAAGGAGGCACAGAGGACCTGAGGGAAAATGAGGAAGCAACAGAAGAAGGGAGGGTGACTTCAATGCCCTGCAGCAAGTGATGTGACGGCCCAGCTAATTGCTTAATGATTCTGCTGACACGCTCATTAACTTGGCCTAGTATCCTACATGGAGTCCATCTGCTTAGCATTCCCTGTTATATCCATCAACAATCCCAGTATCCTACAGAAAAGAATATTTGAACCATTCAGCTAACTTCTGTATCAATGATATACAACCTATTACATAGACTTGGAAGCTGCTGTAAATCTGCACTGTAGATCAAAATGCCAATTGTGATAAAGGTGGTTAATTTAATGCAACACAACATGGAATAATTGCCTTTTATTCATTTTTCATCTAACTGATCAACCCATGTTGCTTTTTTGAATTCAGGTTCCCTAATGCTTTTTTACTTGTCAGCTGCTTACCACTTGGCAAGCAACTAACAAGTAAATCATAGCTGATTATAATTCCTGGTCTTTCACCAATAAGAAAATGTTCAGAGTAACTTCATTGCAGTGCTATGTAAGCCCATTTTTGACACTTGTAAAGTTTATAGGCTAGCATTTCAGCCAAACTGGGAACAGAGCCCACTCCCCCTCTGTTCCCCTCCCCCCCCCCCCCCCTACCCGATGCCCCCCTCCCCTCCTGTTGGTGAACTTTCTTCTCTATTACCTCTGTTGTTGACTTGTGCTGTGTGTTTCACGACATGCAGAGCCCTCTGCCTCTTTTCCTGTCCCACTCAGACTGCTGATTGATGACCGTGCTGGTGCTCAGGACAGAAGAATCTTGTGAGGATGTGTTATCTTGTACCTCTGTATGTCTGGAATCTCCTTCAGCATTACAACCTACAGCCCTCTGGAGCCGAGGACTCCTTGAGTTCCAGCCCCTTGTGCAACCCTGACTTCCTTCGCCTCAGCATTCATTGTGATGTCTTTCGCTGTCTAGAGCTTAAGTTAAGGAATTTTTCTCTGTAAACTTCTCCTCTCCAACCCTTTCACCTCCTGAAAATCTACTTTTTTTTTAACTGAAGTATTGGTCAATTGTACTCTTGTTTCCTTCTTTGGTTTGATATGAATTTTTAGTCTGATTATGCACCAATGAAAGCTTTATCATGTTCAAGGTGCTGTTTCAGCATAAGTTGTCGTTGCGATATCTTCTTCGGTAGTCACGTCTTATTATCAAACTAGACTGAGAAGCAAGGGAACAAGGCAAAGGTTTGGGATGGTACTGAAAAATAGACGGTTTTGAGAACCAGGTTAGAATCATAGAATCATACAGTGCAAAAAAGGCCCTTGGGCCCATCAGTCCTCACTGTCACATTTGAAACACCTGAACTCCCACCTAATTCCATTTACTGAGCTGTGAAGATGGGATGAGAAATTGTGTTCTCACCCAGTTTCTTGCCTCTCGCAATGTTACTGGAAGTGTTCTGTTAGGCACGAGGGTGATTTAAATATCTATGAGATAGTATTAATATCCTTAATGCAATTGACAGGGCTCACTTGCCTTAAGGACTTTGCTGAAAATGGGGAAATATGGCTCCTTGATTAGAAGTCAAACATTATCCAATTAAGTAATAAATCTTTATGCCCATAGCCCTGAATGTTATGACATGCCAAGTGTTCAACCTGATTCTTTTTAAAGGATGTGAGGCAGCCACCTCTACCAGCCTCCCAGGCAACACACTCCAGACCACCACCACCTCTGGGTAAAAATGTTTTTCCTCACAAATCCTGAAACCTCCTGCCCCTCACCTTGAACCTATGTCCTCTTGTGACTGACACTTCAACTAAGGGGAATAATTGTTTCTTATCTACTCTATCCATGCTTCTCACAATCTTGTACACCTCAATCAGGTTGCCCCTCAGTCTTCTCTGCTCCATGAAAACAACCCAAACCTATCCAATCTGTCTTAATAACTTAAATGTTTCATCCCAAGCAGAATCTTGGTGAATCTCCTCTGTATCCTCTCCAGCGCATTCACATCCTTCTGATCATGTGGCAACCAGAATTGCACACAATAGTCCAGCTGTGGCCTCACTAAGTTCTATACAACTCCAACATGACTTCCCTGCTTTTGTAACCTATGCTTCGATTGATAAAAGCAATATGCCTTTTTCATCACTCTATTAACATGCCCTTCCACAAAGGGTTGAAATTATGAAGCTTATTGACTGAGATGAATGACGGGGAACATAACAGACAGACACCCAGATGATGCAAGCTACCATCCAGTCTTCATGGTTCCAACCCAGGTCTCAGTTCTGTTAAGGTTGCCAACTTGTGACACACTGCATTCCTACACCAACTGGAACCAAAGCATAAAGAGTCATTACCTGATTGGATAATGCTTGACTTCCAACCAAGGAGCTATATTTCCCCATTTTCACTATTTTTATATCTAATAAAGGGAAAAGCCCAGAGAAAATAAAAAAAAACCTATGGGGATGATCTTATCAATTTGTCATGCCGGTTGATTGGCCTGGTGAGCCACTAAGATTGGATGAGAGGTAAGAAATTGTGTTCTCATCCAATTTTTTGCCTCTCACGATGTTACGGGCCGTGTTCTGCCAGGCATGAGGCTGATTTAAATATCTATGAGGTAGTATTAGTATGATAAGTGCATCCCGAATGCAATTATCACGGCTCACTTGTCTTAAGGACCTCACTGGTCAAGGTCCTCCTTGGCAAGGATCATGCATAGTGCCTACCAAAGGGGATCTGACGTGAAGGCCTCCCTATTGGGAAGAGAGGATATTGAAGCCCCTTGGGTGATCTGGGACAATGACTGCCAGCCTGGGACCATAATAGTGACAGCCTGGCATCTTTGCACTGCCAGTCTGGCACCCTGGCAGTACCTATTGGGCACCTGGCACTTCCCACCAATCACTGGGCAGTGGCAAGAGGATGGGACTTCAGGGAGCCTAAAGGAGTTGAGGCCTTCAGGCGGCAGGAACTGGAAGAGCAGGCCCATGATGGGAGATAGGGCCATGAAGGAGCGGCAGGGGTGGGTGATTTCTGCATCGGGGATTGGCGGGGGCAGCAATTGGCCAGGAAGACTGTTTGGGCGGGAGGGGTGGGGGGGAGGGTTGTTGAATACTCTACATCGGGGATTGGTTGAGGCAGAAATTGGTTGGAGGATGGATAATCGGGGTCAGCAATTATCTGAGTGGCAGGGGAAGGGGGTGGGGGAATTGAGGTCATTGATCAACTGTGAGGAGAAGGGGGTATTGGGGCTAGGAGATGGATGGGTAGCGATGTCCCTGGAGGTCACTCAGTAGGATAGGAGATGTCTGAGGGCTGGGGGAAGTGACAGATCTACTGTGTACTGCATTGGGGCACCCCTTCAGCTCAGCAGCCAGCCTTCTGGTGTGCATAAGGTCTGACCATTCCCCTTACTGGCAAGAATCACACTTTGCCTTATTTCATTTTCTAAGTGCCGTACAATTCACTTAGAAAAAATGGGTTTGATTCTCTCCTGTTTTCTCTCTTTTTCTCAATCGTGACCAGTATTGCATTGAGAAAGTAGAAGCCTACAATACAAAGTGCCAAGCCTACAGTGTATTGGATGTACAAGTTGGTATAATGCAGTATTTGTTAGGAGTCTGCACTTAGATTGTATGCAAAAAGCTGATTAAAGAAACAAACTTCATTTAAATGAGTGGCTTTCACCTGAAGCAAACCAAATCAGACAACCTTTCCTGATTGGATCTCTTGCAGCATGATCTCTGAATCTCGAGCTCTGTGCTCAGCTAGCCAGCCAGCCAGCCTATTAAGAGCTGCCATCTGAGGAAATCCTGATCTGGCAACTTTGTTCGCTTCCAGCTTGCCACTTGTTCACCACTGCCAATTAAATATACAAATGAGTGGATTGCATTATGGGTTGAGGCCAGTCTGGGTGTGTCAGGATAACTTTATTGCTCCATAGTGCAGTGGAGACTGTGTGGATTCAGGATGAACAGTCACATACAGCCTGTTCTCAAGGACTTGCTGAATGTCACATGTGTTTTTTCCCAGGATTTTACATTGGCTCTTCTTTCCACAGTGTTATATCAATCCTGCAAGATTTGTAGATAATGGGGAGGAGGAGACACTCATTAGATTCTCCAGAAGTCTGGCTGCAGATGAATAACTGATTTTAAAGAGTCATTGTGCGCCTTGTATTCAGTCACAGCTGCATCTTATTTCACTGCAATACAGGGGATTACAGTCAGCTGAACTGTTAAAAAGATGGTTAATATTTTACGTGACCTGGAGAGCCTTGCTTGCAAATCTTACACAATTCATAAATATCACATTGCAAATGACTGTAAAAAGCCTCATGTGCTTTTCTGCAGTTATTCCATCTCATCATTGTCTCTTGATTTTTTTTGCCTCTTGCCATTCTTTGAATGAGCAGTTGACTTGCTTGCAGTCCGATCTCCCATGCTGTTCTTGATTCCAGTCAATGCTAGAATCTGTTTCACAATATTTTCCAGTGCACATTGAGATTTAATTAAATTGTTGTTTACATTTTATTTAGCTCTCACTAGAATATATATAACACTTGTTTGATTATTGCTGTTTGAGAGCTCCATATTTTCAATTTTTATTTCATATGCTGACATTTTTCTCTGCCACCTCCTCTCCTAACATAGAATCATAGAATCTCTACAGCACAGAAGGGCCCATTCAGCCCATCAAGTTCGCCCGAATACAATCCCACCCAAACCCTATTCCCCTAACCCCTCATATTTACCCTGCTAATCCCCTGACACTAGGGTCAATTTAGCATGGTCAGTCAACCTAATCCTTGGACTGTGGAGGAAATCTGAGCTCCTGGAGGAAACTCACACGGACACGAGAAGAATGTGCAAACTCCACACAGACAGTTACCTGAGGCCAGAAATGAACCCAGGCCCCTGATATTGTCATACAGCAGTCCTAACCACTATGCCACCTGTGAACAGTGTTGGCTTGTTGTTACAGCATGGTTCATTGCTTTGCCCATATGGCATTAAGATCAGCTTTAACATTGAACATCACCCCCAATTTTATTTTATCCTTCCCCTTCCCCACACACCCCCACCTCAACCCTCAGAGTATAAATTTCTTCTGATTTTTTTTACTCTTCATTTCTGATAAAGGGGCAAGCCAAAGTCAAAACTTTGGTTCTATTCTTCTTCCACAGATGCTATCGGATCTGCTGAGATATTTCAGCGTTTTCTGTTTTTGTTTCAGATTCCAGCATCCACAGTATTTTGCTTTCATCCTAATTTTATCCTCACTTGGTACTGTTCCTGGCAGAGACGGCTAAATAGCAATCAGGAGTATGAGCCTGATGTTTTTGGCCCCACTCTAGGTTATGTTGAAGACAATTAGCCATCTGATTGAGAAGAGCTCTAATTGTCATTGGGGAGAAGTTGACTTGTGTTTTTGTAAGTATAAAATGGGTGCAGTACTGACAAATTTAGCAGTGGGACTGCATGTGTTTGGGACATTGATTAAACTCATCAATCTTTCTTCTTGGGCATCTTGGCTAGCCACTTAAAACAGACATATCTCCTTGTGCTTACAAGGGTCCTCATACCTAGCTAAGGACTCCTCTGTGAAATCTGAATGGGTGACATTGCATCAGTACTTAACAAGAGGTAAGGTTTACTAGTAAATAACATTTTAAACAATGTTCCCGAAGAGCCAGGAGGAGTAAAAATGCATCATCAACTCCCAAATAATTGCTCCAATTAAGATCTATTTTAGGATCATTGGATCATCAGTTTGAGAATCAATTCCAACAGCAACTTATCATCTCTGGATTGGGGCCTTTACTGTTGGTGAGCTGCTGTCCTTGGACATAAAAATGGGCCATAAACAATTTCCAGCCATTATTTCAAGTATACAAAAAAATGGACCAATGGTGATCTAGCCAAAGGCAAAAGAGGGCAGGTTGGAGGTTCCTGATTTGTCTAGTCATTAAGGAATTGCTGTAATAGAATGACAAGTGGATGGTTAATCTTACAGTCAAAATAATGAGTTGAAATCCGTAAGCAACACTTGACATTCAAACTGAAAAGTCTCAAGATGCAGCCACTGCCTGTTTGTATGTGGACTCTTAGATTGGCAGCCGTGAAAGCCAGGTGGGAGAATTGAAGTTGGTAAGATCAGTCCTGTCCCCCTGTGGATGGTGGTTATTTATGAAACAGTATTGTAGGCAGATATGACTTAACGTTCACTTTACTTAACCCCAGCCAAAGAAGCCTGGAGGCAGCAATGACAACCTAAATGGAAAAGAAATGTACATAAATAAATAAATCCTATTGATTTTGTGTGTAAATGCTATCTACACAAAATTTATACAGGAAAGCAAAAGAACCATCAGTATGGTACAGCACACCACACCTATAATGGGCAATTTGGCCAGCTGCCAAGCACTAGATTAAATAGAGATTCTGATGTACAATTGTATCCCGTGTATTCTATAGGTTATTCTCTTTGTGAACTGTGATACATCCATTGTATTTTTGCAGAACATAATTTTTCAGTACGAGGTGAAACATGTTATCTTTGGCAAATTGGTGAAATGCTTCAGTGTTCAAATAGGTGAAGAACTTTCTAATTATAACCTTCATTCCCAACTTGTTGGGGCTGCAACTGTAATTCTTATTCACCATTGTATATTTTTGGGCCATATTCAAAATGTCTAACACTGTGAAAGACAATGATCTGTTTCTAACTTAATGCTTTTTGACAGTGTGGTAGGATGTAGAATGAAAATTGACTGGTTTCTCCAGAGAGAAACATGCCAGTTTTCTCACTAGAAATGGCACTGCCATTTTGTGATGAGATGTCACCATAGACTCAAAGTAGCACACTCTGTGTAGAACAGAAACAGCAGCCTGTGAAAACACCGCAATGACCTCATGATCAAGTTGTGTGAACTGTTCTTAAAGCATCCATGCAACTGTTTACATATATAACATTGGTAAAAGAACCAGAGGTGACATGCCAATTTTTTTTAATGCAGTGAGTGGTTGAGATCTGGAATGCATTGTCTGAGAGTGAGATGTGAAAGATTCAGTCAGACATTTAAAAAGAAAATTAAATAATTATCTGATGAGAAACAATTAGCAGACTATAGGCTAAAGACAAGGAAGCGAGATTATTTGAATTATTCTTATGGAGAGTTGACATTGACACGATGGACCAAATACCCACAGATTGCAATCAGTAAGGATAGGCAGCAACACCTCCTCCACAATCATCCTCAACACTGGGTGCCCCACAAGGCTATGTTCTCAGCCCCTTACTATCCTCCTTATACACTTACAACTGTGTGGCCAAATTCCCTACCAACTCAATTTTCGAGTTTGCTGATGATACCACCGCAGTGGGTTGGATCTCAGACAATAATATAGAGTGCAAGAATGAGACAGAGAATCTGGTGAACTGCTAATACGGATAATAATCTCTCCTTCAATGTTAACAAAATGAAGGAGATGGTCATTAACTTCAGGAAGTCCAGTGGAGACATGCTCCTGTCTACATCAATGGGGATGAAGTGGAAATGATCGAGAGCTTCAAGTTTGAGTGTCCAAATTACCAACAACCTGTCCTGGTCTCTCCATGTCAACACTAAAGTTAAACCATCAATGCCACTACTTCAATAGAAGGCTAAGGAAATTTGCCATGTCTGCTAAGACACTCGCCAACTTTTACAGATACTCTCTTCCATCCTCTTCAGTCAGGAAAAAAATACAGAAGTCTGAGGAAACGTGCCAATGGACTCAAGAAAGCTTCTTCCCTGCTGCCATAAGACTTTTGAATGGATGTACCTCGTATTAAGTTAATTTTTTTCTACACCCTAACTATGACTATAACATTACATTCAGCACTCTCTCCTTGCCTTTTCTATGTATGGTATGCTTTGTCTGTATAGTGCACAAGAAACAATACTTTTCGCTGAACAGTCATACATTTGACAAGAATAAATCAAATCCAATCAAAATAGCCTTTCAGTGCTGTAACTATTCTATAATTCCATAGGCATGAATCAACCATGATCTTTTGAATGGTGAAGCAGTCTTAAAAAGCTAAATTCCTTATATCTGTTCCTATCACTCTATATTTGTCTGTCTCTCTTCCTCTTCTCTCATGAATGTACAGTCGTGCAATTTAACTTAGATCTTGTATGAGGCTGGGTTAATTAGCCATCTCACGACTAAAATATTTCCTGGGAGAAAGTGATCATATTACAGTTCAATTCCATACCAAGTTTATTGAGTGTAATACTTGAGTCCAAAATAAAACAAAGCCAATTACATAAGCATAAAAGTGGACAGCCAGCTAAGACTGACTGCCTAAAAGATATGGTGATAAATGTCCCCTCTCGCTACCATTTATTTAAGGAAACAATTCAAAATATTCATCAGAAAATAGCCCCATTAAAAAGCAAAACCTCAATGAGGAACATCCAGCCGAAGCTGACTCAGAATTTTAAAATAATATTTAACCATAAGAAGAGATTCATAAAGAACAATAGTGCCTAAGAAATGGGAGAGAAACCAGCAAAAAACGTGATAAAAGGCAACAATTAATCCCCATGAGGGCTTCTTTAAAGTCAGTTTCCTGATATTGACTTGATTTTCAAATCAGCAGATTGTGTATCCAAGCCAGGAGGTTGCCCCAGAAATGATGGCAGCCTGCCAGTATGGTAAGGACCTGGCCGCAAGCCTGGAAAGAAACTTTCTCCCTCATGTCCTACAATATAAACCCATGTGGCCTTCTTATTTTGCCTTCCTGTGGCCAGAAGATGAGACATCTTTGTGCTTCCCATGCACTTCCGCAGCATCCTCCACCTGATGGTGAGGCTGCCGATCTATGTCTGCTGGATGACCTCCTGTTGGCCGTCCAAACTCAGGAGTCTTCCCATCATGCTTAAGTGGACAGAACATCCAGAAATGACCACTTAATTGACTGCCTCCACTCAAGTTGCTGCCTGAGTTCCTAAACTGCATTTCATCCTTAACAGTGGGATTGGAACACGGAGACAAATTTAAATTATCCGTGGAACTATCTGACATATGATTGACAGGTAAAGAGATTTTCTAAACTAATTCCCAGCAGGTAACAATTTGAGTAATGCTCTGTGAAGCAAACTACCAGCAAGGATCTCTTGGGTTAATTGTTCACAGTAGCACAAAGTATGTCTTTCCTTAGCTAAAAATAAGAATAATCCTTCTGTTTGTTTTTGCAAATGACATTTAAAGACACTGACAAATGAAGTTTTGAAAGGTTTTTGATATGTTTTGATAGGTAAACTATTTTACATCTTACACTATTTTACTTTGCATTGATCCACTGCTATCCCTTTTCCCACAAAAAGGGAAAATTAACTCAGATGCAGGGTCATTGGTCTGAATCGTAGATCCTTTTTCTCTTCACAGAGCTGCTTGTGCTGCTGAGTATTTCAAAATGCTCTGTTTTTATCTCAGATTCACAGCTTCTGCAATATTTTGATTTCCTCACCCTGCCTGCCTGGGTGGTGGCCTCCCCTCACCCTCAGTGTCACAAGTAGGCTTATGTTAATACTGCAACGAAGTTATTGCGAAAATCCTCTGCGCCTGTTCAGGTCCATTGAAAGAGAATTTGGTATG